>JAJIZL010041796.1:731-13791 GCA_023969395.1 Amblyomma maculatum
GATATCTATTATCAAAACGCCCGAGGTCTTCGGACTAAGGGATCAGAATTTTTTTCTAGCGTCTTGTCCTCTTGTTATACCGCTGTTGTGGTTACCGAAACCTGGCTGTCAAGTGATATTCCTTCCAATGATTTCTTTCCAAATAATTACTCTGTTTTTCGTAGCGACCGCCCTGAAACAGGTCCCAAATCAAGAGGAGGTGGAGTGCTCATTGCTATTGACAGTTTTGTGAAGTGTGTTCGACGTTCCGATCTGGAAACTGTTGAAGAATGTGTGTGGCTCGAGCTCACCTTAAATCGACATGAAAAACTTTTACTTGCAGCTTTCTACATTCCTCCGAATCTACCTCCTTCAGCCTATGATGATGTTCTGCTCTCAATCGAACATGTTATAACCTGTCATAGCAAACACAAACTTCTTATTTTAGGTGTTTTTAATACTCCTGGTATCAACTGGAACTCACTTATTTCTTCTCACAACAATCATTACATATTAAGTAAGTGTAACGCTCTACTTGATTTCATAGCCTTTAACTCTTTGCAGCAACACAATTTCATTGAAAACTGTTGCGGTAATATTCTTGACATCTGTCTATCGAATTTTGAAAGTGTTCGAGTCTCGAGTTCGGACATACCGCTGACTCGCTGTGACAAATTTCACCCTCCGCTTCTAGTTACTACTGCTGTCTCTGCCTCACCTTCTACTAACTCAGATCGGGTGGGGAATTCGCCCCGTTTCGCGTATGCACGTGGTGATTATGTCGGTCTTTTCAATTTCTTCTCTTCCGTCGACTGGTCCCTTTTAAATGACATTAATGATTCAGATGGACAAGTCAGTCGCTTTACAGAAATAGTTCTTGATGGTATGCGTCGGTACATACCTTTGCATACTCCTACGCGTAGGAAGGTCCCTTCCTGGTTTTCAAGGGAACTAATAACGGCGTTAAAGCTCAAGGAACGGGCCCATCGTAAAGCGAAACGCCCTGGGTTTCACAATTGGGCAGATGAGTTTCGCCGTGTGCGTTCTCTTTGCAAACGCTTATACAAGCGGGACTACGACTCCTATCTTGAGTCTTTAGAGAGGTATGCCTCAAATCGTCCTAGTCAGTTCTGGCGTTACGTTCGCAAGCGTTCCATTAAATCAGATTTAAGTATCAGCTTAGTTGACTCTCAGGGTTCGGAAATTCGGGATGTTGCCGACAGTTTTGCACAACATTTTTCCTCCGTTTACAAACATCCACATTGTGATTCCGTTTGCCTCCCATCTGGTGCACTATCTAATTCCATTCTCTTTGACGAGGAGTTGATAACTGAGAGTCTTAAGCGTCTGAGACCATCTTTGTCTCCTGGACCTGATGGCATTCCAGCTGCCATAATAAAAGCCTTCAGTTATATCTTCGTACCAGTACTGACTGCCATATTTAATAACTGTTTAAAAAATGCTGCCTTTCCTCGCGTGTGGAAAATGGCACGCGTGTTTCCTGTCTTCAAGTCTGGAAACAAAACTGATGTTTCCAATTATCGTCCGATTTCTCTTCTATGTGCAACCTCTAAGCTTTTCGAATTAGCTTTGCACAGCGTACTTTCCTTCCATCTCAAACATATCATAGTACCGAATCAACATGGCTTCATGTCGGGTCGCTCTACTTCCACCAACCTAGTCACGTTTATGACGTATGCCTCTGCAGCAGTCCTTCAGAGGGGTCAGGTTGACACTGTGTACTGTGATATGAGCAAAGCTTTCGACGTTGTTACTCACTCACTACTTCTTGAAAAACTTCTACTCTCTGGCGTTGAAGTCTCACTCGTAGCCCTCCTACGCAACTATCTCCTTGATCGCTTCTGCTTTGTCAGTGTCAATGGACAGACTTCTTTCGTTTACCCTGCAACGAGTGGAGTTCCTCAAGGTTCAGTACTAGGCCCGCTTCTCTTCTCCGTTTTTATTAATGATGTTTCCTCGGCGATAAAGAACTCCTCGTTTCTTCTTTATGCTGATGATATAAAAATATTCAAGGTAATACATTCTTTTCAAGATTGCGTGTTGTTGCAATCGGACATATCTGCTTTTTCTGATTGGTGTGCGATGAATCGACTTACCCTCAATTCTTCCAAAACTAGGGTTGTGTCCTTTACTCGTAAAACACATAGCTTTCTCTACCATTATTCTGTCAATTCTGTGCTGTTGGATAGGGTTGATGAAATTAATGACCTTGGTGTACTTTTTGACCGCACCCTCAGCTTCTCCTCTCACACTAAACGCATTGCTCAGCGGGCTATGCGCACACTCGGATTCGTTTGCAGACTTTCGAGAGAGTTCCATACTCCACTTCCGTTCCTAAAACTGTACCTGTCCATATGCCTCCCGGTCTTGGAGTATGCGTCGGTTGTTTGGAATGGCACTTGCAAATCGAACTTGGACAAGGTTGACAGAGTACAAAAAAATTTTTTACGGATATTTCATTATCGCTTTCCTTTCGCATCTTCCCCCTCTCGCTCCACCAGGAGCGCCCAACTGAATCTTCCTTCCCTTCACTGCCGTCGTATCAGACTTGATATCATATTTCTGTACAAACTCCTTCATGGCCACATTATGTGCCCTCAGCTCTTAGAGTACATCCTACTGCGCGTTCCGCGAAAGAGCATGAGGGAATTCAGACCATTTCAGGTTTCTCCTCTTCATTCCCACTCCCCTCTGGACAGGATGCAGTGGTTATTTAACTCTTTTTGTCCTCACCTTGACATCTTCCAAAACTCGCTCTGTTCATTTACATTGGATGTTCGTAGCGTTGTATTCTAAATAGTACTTTATCACATATAACTCCCACTTTCTAGCCTTAAATTGTATTTACTTCACTTTTTGCTTTTTCTCCTGTTCAATGCTGTCTGTATCTTGAACTACTTTTTATCCGTTTCTTGCTTATATTTCAACTTTAAACTTTATATTCGAATCTTACTGTCCCTTGTTCAATTTTACTTCTTTATTGTATTATTCTGTATTTCTAGCCTGTGTTTTAAGTACCATGCACTTGTTGCGCCTGGAATGGTTGTTTATTTTATGTATATTTCTATATTACTATAATCAATGTCAGTCATCTGTTTTTTTTTTTTTTTCTCTTCTACCTACCGTTCTTTTTTTTTTTCTTTATTTCCTGGTGTGCTAAAAAATTCTCTCACTGTGTATATAAGTGATGATACTCATTGTTTGCTTAATTTCAGTGATACTTTTCGTCTCAGTTTCATTTCATGTATTATTTATTTCTTTTTTTTTGTGTTCTCTCTGTGTGTGTAAACATGTTTGTGCTTTTTCATTTTTTTTTTGTGCTGCAGCACAAAGACCACATGGTTGTTCCTGCGCACATTAAATAAAGATTGATTGATTGATTGATTGATTATTATTATTATTATTATTATTATTATTATTGTTATTATTATTATTATTATTATTATTATTATTATTATTATTATTATTATTATTATTATTATTATCTTTGTTACTGCTTCCCCGCCCGGAGTTATCAGTTTTAGTCTACCCAATTATTTGCCTACACGCCCGATAGCGCCGTTGCCACGCATTACCTCCCGCAGTCCGTACTTGCTACATTTATAAAATCACTTATGCGTGTCACACTTATGGGCGTATTAGAAACGGAGCCAGGAAAAAGAGCTGCAGTGCTGAAAGGCTGTTTTTGCCTGAATACCCTGCTGTGTATTCCGACCTGGACATGATACCTGCCCCTCGTGCGACGACACTGCCAAGCTGGGGCAGCTCCTCCTTGCATGCCCAGCCTCTGCTCGTCACCATCTTCGACTCCAGGCTTGCTATCAGAATCCTTGTCTCCAAGCAGATAAGGAACTGCATCTGCCCTCCCCGCCTCGGAACCAACTTTCCGCCCCCGAATGCTCTTGAACTTTCTGGAAGAGTCCAGCGTGACCTCCGCTCATTACCACTGCACAAGCCGAACGGGTCATGTGCTTACCGACAGCGGCGACTGAAAGTTTGCAGCCCGCAGTGCTCACCCCGCTGAGTACAAAGGTATGAAGATACATTATCTGCCCGAACATTAATAAATACCCAGAAGCATTCAGCTGAGGGTAAAGAGATTCCTAGTTTTCTAGGACAGACGTGGTAAGGATGTGCTGCTGTTATAAAGTGCAATTCAAGGACATCGAATTGTTGTGCAGGATAGAGGGACGTTATCAGGCAGGCTAGTTCAGAGTGAAGCAGGGCTAAACGTTAAGCCTTTTGGTATTGGTTCATGATGGGAGGCACTGCAGAACCAAACCGAGACAACAAAATGCTCATCGTGAGTGCCTCCTTCAAGTGCCTCGCCTTTTTTGCGCTTTGCCTTCCACCCTGGGCCAGAGTGCATATCAAACACTTCATGAGCGTTTGAACAATGTGACTTCGGAAGTCAGGTTATTAAAATGGGTCTATAAATGTTTAGGAAGTGGCGCAGTTACGGCTGCCTTCCTTCCTCGGTGAGGAGGGTGAAAAGTCGGATAGGCGTAACAGCGAAAAGTTGATGCCGGAAGCTCGACGATGGCCATCAGTGATCCATGCTTCAGCGTCGCTATCCTCATGCGCCCGTGGCCGCTCCGGTGTTTTTGTGGGTCAGAACGTGTCTCACCGAGCGCACAGCTTCTTGTCTGTAGACGACGCGAACCGTCGAACCAGCCACAGCCAGCAGCGGCAGAAATGGTGGCAAGGGGAATTCCCGGCCCTATTTTACGCAGAACCAGAGGCCGCTGGGCATTGCGGTAAACCGTATCATCGCTGCCAGGTGAACGTAGGTATAATGTTAATAAAAGACTTTATTATTAAGGAGTTGGACGCCCCTGGAGAAGCATGGCCTAACTAGTTGTGCTTTTAACGTCGACTGAGCCGTCACCTGTAAGACATCATAGAGAGGAGCAGCGCAATGGAAACACGAACACGAGACACACGGAAAAAGAAACATCGCATGCATGGCGTTGATCCTGTATTTCCGTGTGCCTTATGTCCGTATTTCGATTGCGCTGCCCCTCTCCATGATGCCTCACCGACTAGCCCGCACGAAGATTTTAACCTGGAAGGCATTTGCTAAAGAATACTGCATGCTTGAAAAGTCCAGCAGCATCGGGAAGACTGTTGTCAGAGTTTCGAGCTCATGTCAAGCAGGAGCTGAAGCGATGCCGATTGTTTTTCTATGTAAAGTAAGGAAGAATGCATAAGAGACGGAACTGGTTTTGCAAATGTCAGGCATATCCGAGTGATTTTCATTTAACTGCAGTTTTTAATAAACAATAAAACAATCTTCATCAGCCTGACTAGATAGACTGCAGGATAAAGGCATCTCCGACTACAACTTTTGGTAGCTCTAGTCGAAGCTCAAGTAATAATAACGAGACATCTACACGCTTATCGACTAAAGTCCTTGGTAAAGTTGCAGAGGTGACAGAGCGAATAAATCTTAATTTTCTCGCAACAACTAGAAACAATCGGATTAGGAAAGTGGTAGATATTTTAGTAATTGCCTACTTGTGTTTTTTCTTTATTTGAGATGTGACCAAATCTTGTGCCGCTGTACTTTTACAGTGTGCTTTTTTGATGAAAAGGTATCGGAAGAATGCGGGTCTGCTGAAAGCACGAACGCTGCTAATTAGACGCCACTAATGGCAAAACGTTTGTTTGTGATGCGACGGAATTTTGCCCTTCGTACAGTGGCTCGCAGCAACACCCAGGAACAGGGAGAAGCCAAGAGGGTCCTCGAGACTTGAGATCGATTAGTGAGAGATTAGCGAGTCTCTACGGGCGTCTCCGCGAACATCAGTCGTATCGGAGGGTTGCAAAGCTGTCACAGACCCAACTTACCCTTGGCCTCTGTCCCAGGCACCGAACAAATTAAAATAATCCGACAGAAAAGGGCAACGAAATACTTCAGCCTTCCCAAAATGTTCCTTGCTTTCACCGCCTACTAGATGTCGTAAACTTCGCTATCCACTTACTCAGCGTTTTCCAGGCCCCCACGCTGCGTTCAGGCTGCGACGAGCCTGGTGCTCCACAGCTACTTTTTGTTCCTCCTGCTTTTTCCTGAGCGACTGAAGTGTAGCCTAGGAGCGTTCCCGGAAACGGCGTCAGAAAACTAATGAACGAAACAGAAAGTGCGCACACTCGTGGCGATTCTAAGATGTCCAAAGACGAACTTTCCGGTTAAAGCTGCACCTTTTCTTCTGATATGTGAAAGTCTAGTTTTCCTCTTTTTTCGATATCGAAATCAATAGAAGGGAAATGCCGAGCCAAATGACTTAGATTCTCAAATTTTTAAACTTCTATTTTCTGTGGAAAAGTGAAACAGCGGAGCGTCTTCACAAAAGGCTAACGTGCTTCGCTGTCTCAAATGAAGAGATGCTGACCCCAAACCAAAACCGCTGGCATCTAAACCGGACTTTGGAGTCAGGAGTTTTTTTAGCAAGTAAAAATAATTTCTTGAGCGCTCAGTATTGTTAAGATATAGAACGATATCCAAAAAGTGAGTTCCTTCAGTCAAGTTTGTTTTATACGACCCCGCCGTACACCACCAAATATTACCACTGCTACTACTACCAGGCCTACTACTACTGCTACTATACTGCTGCTTTAATAATGCTATGGTACTGCTAATTCACCGCTACTAGAGCCTATTACTACATGAACTAATTAATACAGGCTTGATTTCATGTTAAAACGTGTCAAAAGGCACAACACTGTCTCGTCTTCTGCTCATCTCTGTATTGTGTTATTGGCTGCTTTTAAGATGGGCGATACCAACTTTCCCAGTCGACCTGATTTAGAGCCAACAAAAGGCTAAATAAATGAAAACGGTGTTACAAAGTAATTATCCTAATTAGTTTTATATTAGCAGTGATCATTACGGTGTTATATATTACTACTAAGTAGTACAGCTAACTAGAAATTCTACTCAGTGCTACTTCTCAGTACTAATAACCAACACAACTAGTTTATATTTTGCTAATCAATAGTAAAATATTTTCTAATTAGCAATGCTAAGTAGGTGCTCTAAGTAAAAAGCGCTACTTAGTAGTAGTAATGAGTCGAGCTAAGGAGTAGTGCTGCATTGGAAAGCTGCTTAGTAGCGATAAATAGTGGGCTTCTCTCCAACTGAGTGTTTCTGCAATGTTGTCTACTCGACAGTATAGGTGTTCGAATGAGTGCTTTAAACTATCGCACAATTATAAACAGCTCTGCTTCCTGGTGTAGAGGTAGTGCCTGCGGTCGGTAACCCATGGGACACGAATTCGGTTTTGCTGGACCACATCTTTTCTTCAAAGAAATAGGTGTCCTTCTGCATAGAACATTCGTTATGATGTTTGGCTGATGTTACGACGCTGTAGGTGACGTTAAAAGCATGTATAACTTTGCCTTATCACCTGCCAACTTCCACCTCTGAAAAGGGCTGAGAAATTCCCAGATTGGTAGCGAGGTTGATTATGCGCCAAGAAGACGCGGCTTTTGTGAGACCACATGGCCTTTCAACCACATAACCACGTGACCTCGCAGCTCACCTTGACGACCTTATCAGCATTAACAGATGCTGCATCTTCGGGGCGCTATTCAGGAAGTCGGCACACTTGGAATCCTCTTAGTGGGCATGGGAGTGTGGCAACAGCGGACATGCATCAAAGGTAGTTTCGTTTCTTGGGGCAGGTATGTTAAGCTCCTGAACTATTTTGCAAAACATTTGACGATATTTTGTGCTAGTACTTCAATGCTCATATGTGAGGGTATCATTTGCTTGTGAATGCATTCACGTTGCGAAGCTGCTGTTGATGTTTGGGGACGTGAAATTGAATCCTGGACCTTCTAAGGAAGCGTCTTCCCAGCCATACAGGGAGGTAATTTCGCTCATAAAATATTTACATGAAAAACTAGATTATAGGTATGACAAAGTTATGAGAGTGCTTAACGAAGTTAAGGCGGTCCAGAATTGAATGGAACAGCCCATTGCAGATATTGACGGTTGAAGTAATGCAGTTGAAGAAAGCCTTCGTACATCTGATTCGCTGCAGGTTGAAAGTGTTGCTCCTAAGGGCGTAACTCTTGATCAAAGAAGAAAGGAACCTTAGGACTGTTCACGGCAGAAAAAAAAGTTATATTTTTATGCTTTTGCCGATAGTTCTGAAGAGGCGTCGGCCGAATCGACAAGAAAAAAAAAATCAGCCCGTTCAAGTTTAAACGAGAACGACGAAAGCGTATTCTGCGTCCATAGACTACGTCGCGTTGTCCCCGACAACTGTCGGCCAATGATTGTTAAATTTGTGCCTTTTAAACTCAGAGAAGAACTGTAAGGAAAAAGCTGTTCTATTTTGGACCTCACAGCGGGAAAAAATTTCAGCTATGGTATAACAAGTTTCAAATCAGCAGTAAATGTCACGTTAGCACGGTGGACACAGGTTTGTGTGCGAATTAGAACCATTCAGTGGCAGAAGTCCAGCCGAGGCCTTGCCTAGCACTAGCCCCACTGGCGTAAATACGTCTTTATCCTGGAAAAAAATTACTACTACGATCATTAGTCTGAATTTATCGTTTCTGTTCACAACCTATTGGAGTATTATAAAACAAACGCCTGAAATTGTCGCCTGTGATTGATTCATGCGCTGCCGATGTGGCGGTACTGGCGGAAACTTGGCTTTCAAACCCTATCAGAAATTGAGAATTGCTTGACATTAAAAAAATTACACTATCTACCGCTAAGACTGGACAGGTAAACACGGAGGTGGTGTACTGATAGCCGTTGCTGATTACTTCGTATTAGATGCATTCATTGTCGCTACTTCCCTTAAATTGCTCTGTGTGAGATTCAACCTCACGGCAGAACTATCAGCAGAAGGGAAAAAATTACAATACGCGCAAGTCGCACTACTACTCAAAATTAGGCAAGTGGGACATTTGCAGCCTCTATATTTGCAAACTCTACAAAGTGCGCAATGAATTTATGGACTAAAATTTTAATTCTTCTTATTAATTGCTGAACAGATGCCTGCGGGAAGAATGCCTGAGCTCGATTTGGCGTAATGTATGCAAGTACGTAAGGAAGTGCCATCTTCCTGCACTCTTTGAGTTTGACGAAGGCATTACAGGCACACATACCAACGAAATTTCTAAAAATGCTTGGACAATATCACTGAACGTAATCTTTTCTGGTATTGTATGAATGTACAATAATCAATATGCCCACATATCGTCCCTCGCTAGGTTTTAGTTTGCTATTTAGTTCGTAAACGCAGTTCCTTGGGATTTTATGGTAGTCCGAATTAGTGGTCGAGAGCACGGAATCCGATCAAACATTTCGCTAGACGTCTATGCATAAACTATTTCCTTCATTTTCTGC
The DNA here is from genome assembly GCA_023969395.1 of Amblyomma maculatum. Classification (NCBI taxonomy): domain Eukaryota; kingdom Metazoa; phylum Arthropoda; class Arachnida; order Ixodida; family Ixodidae; genus Amblyomma; species Amblyomma maculatum. Next base: position 10,099 of record JAJIZL010041796.1, read on the forward strand.
GTGTCAGCATTTTATTTGTCCACTAATTGTAAGGTGCCCCAGAAATATGAAACTGAAAGGTAATTGCACGGGAAAGGCCACTTATATATAATGTAGGTTGAACAAACGGCAAATTATTTGATCAAAAGTTGCCCCGCGTCAGAGATAGCTACAAAGAAATATCGCGATCTTGCCTTGTTTGGTTGTGAAGTAGCTGAGCAGCACCGCTATGAGAAAAATAAAAACAATGAAGCGCATGCAAGAACTCGTCATGGAGAGCAAGCACGCAATGCCGTAGCTATCGCCACGACTGATCAAGCATGGAATGATAGAAAGTTTCAGGATTCGTTTACATACAAGCCTGTCCAAGGACTAGCTATGAGCGCCTCTAGTACCAGGCGCATTTCCGCCGAAGAACAGAAAGCTTTTCTGGAACCTCTCGTCGTCTCGAGCGTGCCCACCTATCGTGGAAAGGAGCAGACGAAGAAGCTCGGCGAGGGGTCCGGCGTGGCACCATTGGTTCCGACGACCGGGGTCGTTGACCGCCGTGTAAGCCGATCGGAGCAAGACTGGGCTCCGTGGGTTGGTCTTTCCCGTCTATATCAACATCCCCGTTACGTCATTAAACCATGGCGTGCGCAGCAGCGGCATCTAAGCTTGCATTCCGTTCTATATAAGTACCTACAGTACTGCGGCGTCTTTCGTATCCTTGTAGCTTGGAGATCTCAATCCACGGCCATCACCCTATCGTACGGAGCACATGCTAACCTCCATTAGTAACTACGAAAGGCTGGAGGCTTCCGCGCATCTTGGAATGCTCGCTGAAGGCCTTTTCCGTCAACAGCTTTGAGAGGCTAGGTAAAGAATAAAAGCCAAACGTGACTTTCTCCGTGTGTTCCAGCCACATATTGGAGAGGGACAGGCAGCAAGATGATTAATAAAAAGACTAGCGCATTTAACACGGACACACACATAGAAGAAGAGAGGACGAGCGTTAAACATCAACTGAGGATTTACTTATAAAAAAGGTACGTGAAAGCACTTCGGTGGCGCATGCGCACGGTAGGTCAAGTAAAACCTCAGTTGATGTTTGGCGCTCGTCCTGTCTTCTTCTATGTCTGTGTCCGTGTTAAAGGCGCTAGTCTTTTTATTAATCATGACACACAAACTAGCCCAGCTTTCTGCCTTTACTATTAAAATGAACACGTCATGTATAAAATCGCAGTTGGTGGCACAAGCCGTTCCGACAAACGTCGAGTAATTCTGCTGCTTAGCAACATCACAGTCATAACGAGAAGGAAGCTTTTGACTCGATTTCGCGAGCGCTAACAATACATTTTGAGTAATCGAATCAAGCAGTAACACGCACTCTTTTTTATCAGAACAATGAGAAGCAGTACACTCGATATTGTAACGTAACGTTACACAGAAGGCACTATGGCACCGAAGAACACCAACAACCAGTCAGGTCACCACGAAAGCGGAGCACAGTTTCGCTTCGTCGTCTTCCCGCAATCGCCCGTTCAAATCTTCGTCGTCGTCTATGAATGGCATGTGTCAATATTACTGATATAGCGCAGTAAACAATATACGTCTGTTACTTAAAAACAGTGCAAAGGACTCACTTCAGGGGTCTTGCATGAGCGTTGGCCTCCATTCATGAGCAGGCGAATTGTCGTGCCGGCAACGCTCAAATGTTCCTCTGACGGCGTCAGATAAGTCTAACACTCGGACCACCTATGAGGTTCACTCAGAGAAGCGCACCTAGGACTAAATAGTAGGTATTTTGTAGCGAATGCTGCACTAGACTAGTCAGCGGCGCATTTGGGGTAATCGTCGCTAGTCATTACTGCGCATGCGCCATAACCATGACAACTACTTGCTCCGAGCTGCTGAGAAAGGGAAGAAGAAGAAGGAGCGGGAGGGAAGCGAGAAGAGGGAGCAGAAGAAGAAGCTGGTCGAATGTAGCAAGAAGATTCGAACGACGCTAAAAGACAAGCCAAATCGCCAATCACACCACACAGTTTGCAGCCAGTGCATCGGCGACGGGAGCGTTCGAGTCAGACTTTGTGAAGGATCCATTTGGTAGCTTTTGCTACTCATATCCAGGCTTAACCGAGTGGAGCCGCCATCAATTTTTTTTTAAATAGGACGGCATAAATGGTCCAAGCTGCCAACAGCGGCGCGCAACGCCGTTCAGAGGGAAATGAGAAAGTCGCCCGCTTTGTGCACCCCGAACGCCGTGCGGTGGTAGGCTTCACTCTTCAGCGCAGTTTTATTTTGCTTTGTAGCGCAGGAATGGCTAGCATTTGTAGCGTCCAAGCGCCAGGTCTATTAGTATTAAAAAAAATGTAATATTGCTATTACGAGTGGAAGGCTAGAAATCTCGGATTACAGCCAGGCGTCTACCTATAGCCAATCGTCAACATTTAGTTAACCGGTTTGCTAGTTAACGCAAATCAGCTCCTTGTCGGCGTCCGCATCTGCAGTTTTCCTAAGGTACAGGAATATACCTGTGTTCTCTTGAACAGTCACGGTATGTCTAGAACGCAAGGGTGCAATAAAAAAGTAAATGCGTCAATTTTTAAACATGGTTTTAACGGTCAATTGAAAAGCGTATACTTTATTTGCTTAAATATCGCATTAAGGGAATTTTATTTCAGAGAAGAGGCTTATTTCTGTTCCCGAATGCGAATTATTGTTTAGAGCTTGGAAACTTGCTGGCACCAAGTTCAAAGTTATCAAAGCCTGCTGGGCATTTTTTTCGCTAGCATAACTTACGTGTAAAGTATTTGTAGTGGACCCCAAAGTTGGTGCGAGACTTCTCCAGTATTGCGGTAGCGTAATCTCTAATCCTTTCATGAACACATCTCCCGGTCTGGCCAATGTACTTCTTGAAAGTTGGAGTTTTGAAAAAGAATAAGGGCAAGTTGACACGAAAGATTTTGCAAGCCTGGGGGATCAATGTGTTTGGTGAACAGTGTGTTAGTACCTGCCGTTTTCTTATTGAAGAAAGAGACGGAATTATTTGCTTACTGGCAGGGCAGTAAAGGATGACATTAGCTGTACTTAGAAGAAGTAAAGAAAGGAGGTGCGCGGGTGTGAATAATTAGTTGTTAGTGCGGCACTGCCCTTGTCTATGTGGGTATGTCTCTCCTCTGTGCATTGATGTCTCTTCAGCTGCTGTTTTCATCATGTGTACAGTCAACTAGCTCAATATTCCACTCTACTATTGTACCTCTTTCAATGTAACCTTTTTGAGAAGGTAATCAGTTGGTGACAAAGGTACTCAAGTATGTAATAATATGCAAACAATCGATTACATTTATTCAATTACATGCAAACCTGCTTATCGTTTCTTGTAGTAGTGTTTCTGCTCCATGCTGCTTGCTTATTCCATGACTTCATTTTTCACAAAATATAATTTTGTCGACCTCGAAATCAACTCGAAAAACAAGTCCATTCGTAGCCTCTGGTATCCTGGTATGCGTGTAGTTCGAACATGTAACACAGCACTGCACACGGAGGACACCAGGTCTGCGAAAGCACGCGAGCTGCGTTGTGTCAGTCGGTCACTTCACGTCACTACACTATAATAGTTTAAAGGCAACAAAAAATGTAGGTAATAAATGTTTAAGAGATGGGTAATGCATAGAACAAAACGAAGCATTTACATTATTAGAAAACTCTAAAAAGCATCGCCGTTAGTTATTA
>JAJIZL010041814.1:0-25113 GCA_023969395.1 Amblyomma maculatum
ATGTTCTCATGACGTCATTCTCGGCTGGGATTTCCTGTCCCAGCATCATGCTATCATTGACTGCGCCAGTCCTCAAGTAGAGCTCATTGAATCGAGTGATGCACCGTCTGATGCCCTGTTCCACGAGCCGTGTCCTCGTTTTGCGACCAAACTCCTCGTAGCTCATGACACAACCATCCCACCCGGAAGCGCTGTTCTGGTTCCCCTCACTGCCTCTTTTACCACCGCCGCGACAGTCCTCTTTGTGCCCTCTAACGTTGTCTGCCGCCGCCGCCACTTACCGCTGCCGTTTGCCGTCCTTGACATGAACAACGGCGCTAGCACACTTCTGGTAGCCAATCCTCTTGCGTCTCCCGCTATGTTGATCGAAGGGGAGTGCCTTGGCCGCATCGAGCCCGTGGACCTTCTGTTCGCCTTTGATGATGTGTCATTCCCTGTTTGCCAAGTTGACGCCTTGACCCCAACTCGTGTGGCTTCCGATCCGCTACAGCGGGACCTTTTTGACCATTCTGTGGACAGCGCTCTAGAGCCGCGCCACCGCGAGCAACTTCTTGACCTTCTACACCAATTCCGCTCCTCCTTCGACATCCCGCAATCTTCCTTGGGCCGCACGACGACCATTTCCCCCCTCATCGACACTGGCGCTCATCCACCTCTCCATCAGCGGCCGTATCGTGTGTCGCCGACTGAGCGCCGTGTTATTGCCCAACAAGTCGATGACATGCTCCAACGCGGAATAATTAGAGAATCCTGTAGCCCATGGTCGTCTCCTGTGGTCCTAGTTAAAAAGAAGGATGGCTCCATACGATTTTGTGTTGATTATCGCCGTCTCAACAAAATCACTCGTCGTGATGTGTACCCCCTCCCACGAATCGACGATGCCCTAGACTGCTTGCAAGGCGCAGAATTCTTTTCCTCACTCGATTTACGCTCCGGGTATTGGCAGGTGCCCATGGCAGAGGCGGATCGTCCTAAGACCGCCTTTATTACTCCAGACGGACTATACGAATTTAATGTTATGCCATTCGGACTCTGTAACGCCCCAGCCACATTTGAAAGAATGATGGACACTGTACTGCGCGGCCTGAAATGGAACATCTGTTTATGCTACCTTGATGATATCGTCGTCTTTTCAACCGACTTCCCGACCCACCTGACTCGACTTCGCCAGGTCTTCACCTGCCTAACCCGCGCCGGTCTTCAACTGAACCTCAAAAAGTGCCGCTTTGGTGCCCGCCAGCTCACAATACTCGGACATGTTGTGTGTAAAGATGGAGTTCTGCCTGATCCTGAGAAGCTGCGCGCCGTCGCTGACTTTCCGAAACCGACCACTTTGAAACAACTGCGAAGCTTCGTGGGCCTCTGCTCGTACTTTCGTCGTTTTGTTCGGAATTTCGCAACCATCATAGCCCCCCTTACACAGCTCTTGAAAGGCACCCCTAACCTCGCCTCTTGGTCGCCAGCCTGCGATGATGCATTCGCGACACTGCGCAATGTTCTAACGTCACCGCCAATCCTTCGCCATTACGACCCTACTGCACCTACAGAACTTCACACCGATGCCAGTGGTGTCGGCCTCGGCGCCGTCCTCGCCCAGCGCAAGCCTGGCTTCTCCGAATACGTTGTCGCCTACGCCAGCCGTGCTCTCACCAAAGCCGAGTCCAACTACTCCGTTACCGAAAAGGAGTGCTTAGCAATCGTGTGGGCTGTATCGAAGTTCCGCCCTTACTTATACGGCCACTCCTTCGAGGTAGTTACAGATGATCACGCTCTCTGCTGGCTCGCGTCTCTCAAGGATCCGTCTGGCCGTCTCGGGCGCTGGGCTCTCAGGCTTCAGGAATACGACATCCGTGTAGTGTACCGCTCTGGCCGCAAGCACTCTGACGCCGACGCTCTTTCTCGGTCACCGGTGTGCTCGCCTAACTCATCGTCCCCTCCTCAAACACTCTTGTCAGCACTCACCATTGACGATATGCCTTTCGAGCAACGACAAGATCCTTGGGTTTCTAACCTGCTAGATATCCTTGGCACTACTTCCGCGGCTACGCATCCTCGGGCACTCCGCCGACAGGCCTCCCATTTCGCCATTCGGGAAGGCCTTCTCTACCGAAGGAACTACAACTCAGACGGCAGAACGTGGCTTCTTGTCATTCCGCGCCACCTCCGCTCCGAGGTTTGTGCCCACCATCATAGTGACCCGCAAAGCGCTCATGCCAGCGTCCTCAAAACATATGATCGAATTCGTCAAAGGTACTACTGGCGGGGAATGTACAATTTCGTACGTCGCTACATTCGCTCTTGTACCGCCTGTCAACAACGCAAGATTTCTCGCCACCCTGCTGGCCCTCTTCAGCCTTTACCGTGTCCAGCTCGCCCGTTTGATCGCGTGGGAATCGACCTCTATGGTCCGCTACCATGCAGTGCCGCTGGTAATCGATGGGTCATCGTCGCCGTCGACCACCTGACCCGTTACGCCGAGACTGCTGCACTTCCCGCGGCGACAGCTCGAGAGGTAGCCCATTTTCTTCTGCACCACTTCATTCTTCGACACGGCGCCCCCCGCGAGCTACTGAGTGATAGAGGTCGTGTCTTTCTTTCCGAAGTAGTCCAAGAGCTCCTGTCGTCTTGTAAATCGATACATCGAGCTACAACTGCGTACCACCCGCAAACAAATGGCCTCACGGAGCGCTTCAACCGTACGCTTGGGGACATGCTCGCAATGTATGTTACATCTGAATCTGGAAGCTCGAACTGGGACCAAGTACTGCCATTCGTAACGTTCGCGTACAACACTGCCACCCAAGCAACAACTGGTTTTTCGCCCTTCTTCCTCTTATACGGCCGTGAACCATCATGTACTCTGGACACAATTTTGCCATACCATCCAGATGCCTCTGAGTACAGTGCTTTGTCAGACATTGTACAGAAGGCCGAGGAATGCCGTCAGCTAGCTCGCACGTTTACCTCCAACACTCAAGGCTATCGCAAAGATCAGCATGATACCGATACTCCTGCTCCCACGTTCCAGGCCGACAGCTTCGTTTGGCTATGCGTTCCTGCCACCAACAAACTAGACACCAAATACCACGGACCTTATCGCGTCTTGGAACGCACATCCCCTGTGAACTACGTCATCGAGCCAGTCACCCCTTCTTCCGACCACCGCCGTCGCGGCCGCGAGATTGTCCACGTTAGCCGCCTCAAGCCATATTACAACCCTCTGGTCGTCTCTTCTCCCTGAGTCGCCAGGATGGCGACTTCTTCACGTGGGTGAAATGTAAAGAAGACAAAGAACGGAAAATGCTGCGGCATCGCCATCACCATCGCTTGGCTCCGGCCCCCATCTCTCGTGCTGAAGCTGTGCCCTGCGGCTGGCAATTCGACCCTGCTCTGCCCGAATTACTGGCAGCGCTAGACGTTCAAACGAACTATTAAATCCACATCGCATCATGATTAATGGTTTTTGAAAATGACATTAAAATTATATTCTGGTTTCAGTTAAGGAAGAATTCAGTCTAGGTCTAAAAATAGCATAAAACCTGGCCAATCTGCACTTCCTATTTATAATTACACAGTCCATGACATGCAAGCACCATCTGTTACATCACAACAGTGTAAACTATTGTTATAAACAGCACTGGCCTGAATAGACATGCACTAATAAATTAAGCAGCTTGATAGGTTAAGGTGCATAGTTAAATTTTTTTTTAACGTAGAAGTAATACTGCCCACATTCTTGGATTTCATCAGAGCGTGGTGTTCTTTAAGCAACTGCTAGAAAAAAAGCCTCCCTGTCAATGGGTTTGAAACCCAAGTCGAGGCCAAGTGATCAGCTTCGCTGGTCGCTACATTACTCCACCGTGACACTATATTTGCCAATTTCTTCATGTGCTAAGTTGCTAGTCTTTCAAGCTGCGTTTTTGATATTGTTGTCTTTATCTTGTCTGACAAAATGAACTAAAGATCTTTGTTAGCCCTCCATCCTAACAACAGTCTAAAGCAACAATTAGATATTTAGCTTACATGAAAAGTCAGGGCAAAGCTAAATGAAGCAAAACTTAGCTAGACAAGTGCTAAATTTTACTTCTGGACTTATAGTCACGCTTAGAAAAACTAAGCTGTTATTTATTTTTTTTTGCAAGTCTAATGAGAACATCACAGCAAACATGCACACTTACTCCGAACGGCATCAAACTTTTCAGGCGTGAGTGGCGGCTTGGCTCCAGCTCCAAGCCTGATTTTTCGCATGCAGGCTTTGCCAGTCACACTCCTATTTTTTAGTACTTCGATTGGCCACAGGCAGCGGAGAAGCTCTCTGGCAAACATACTATCACTTCGAGAAGCATTTACCCAGGTCCATCTCTCCGCCAACAGCATACATCCACTCCCGATGTGGACCTGTAAGAAAGAATTCACTCGATTATTGTGAAACAGTTTTATTCAAATGCATTGCAGCCGTGAAAAGTAATGACGAGGATAGACTGCCCTCAAATTGAATAAAGTGGATTAATTACCTTGCCATCCACCACAGTGAACAGTGGAGCATCCGAAATTACCGCAGCAGGTTCCTGAAATTAGCAATAACACTTTCTTATAAAAACAAGGCACATTGTCACATTGTCTAGTAAAAGGAAGCTATAAAGAAAAGCCAATAAACTTTTGCATAAACACATTACTGTATCTAACTCAAGAATTGGTAGGTTGCTAAAAGCCGGTTATTCTGCATATCATCACCATTATTTTAGAACCCCAACCCTGGCACGTTTTAGACTTTAACAGCTATGTAAACCGACTTCCTCAAAGCATGTCACTGGCACTTTCCTGCAAATGCCACCTCACAAATTGGCCACAACATCATCCCCTTCTGCCTGCAATTCCTCTTCTATCGCTCGTTCATACGATGAGTCACTACTTGTCACCCACCCAATATCACAACTTTGCTGTCATTTAGAACTTTCCCTTTTCTTTCAGAACTGGTCCCTAGGCCACACAACAGTTGTCACCCATTGCATAAACACAAAGTGACGCAACTCCAATTCAGCGACAGAAAAAAACCGCTCCAGTGTAGAAATGATGGCCATGAGATGCAAACCTAACGCATCCAAACATACTGTTGAGCACAGTATAGTTAAGCGGGCAAATTGGTGATGCATTATCAAAAAAAAAAAAACAGCGCGAACAAGCGCTTGTTCCTGTGGTTTCTTCCTGTCGTCCCCGTTTGTTCGCGCTGTTTTTTTTTATAATACTGTTGGAGCCCTACTCAAGTTCACTAGCACCACCAGCAGTCTTCAACAAAAAGAAAGTTGGTAGGCAGTGCTTCTTGATCTTAACTCTTTCCTAAATAGACAATACACTCTACTGTGTCTACAGTGCATATCTACTCCATTTACTATCAGACTGCTGTGGATGACCTGGACCACAAGAATACTTCATTCATTACAACGTAGGGCCTGTACAAGTTTACCATAGGTATAATCACTACCATATGAATTGTTCAAGTCTCCACAATATCTATAGTGTCACTGGCTTTTAAATTCACATACGTTGCTAAATGTTATTTTTAGCCTGTTATTTAGGTGATGCATTATTGACTATTGAAGCATTAAAGAACTATGACACTTTTTAGTAAGGCTGCAGGTCTCATTTGTTAAACCATTTTTAGGCCCTCCGCTTGCAACCTGAACACAATGCTTGTACAGTGGGCATCCGATGCTGGAAATGGATTTGACATTTACTTAATTTAGTTGTCATGTCTTCTCTAAAACGAAGTGTAAAACATTAGAATACATAGTTCACACTCTGGTATGCAGTATTTGTGGTGTAGGCTGCAACCTATGCTCCTAGTGCCCATACCAAGAGATGAGGCAATGCCCTGGATGTTGGCACAATAAACATTGTCCTGAAGACGATGCTACATGGGACAAAATTCAAATAGGAACAACGGGAACATGGGAACACAAATAAAGTCATGGTATGCCACTCGGGAATTGCCCGTGTAAAGAAACAAGCTGGAGCATTACATGGCTATGGCAAAGAAAAGGTGAAGAGTTGCCAAAATGTGCCAGCCAGCTGTTTCTTAAGGAAAAAAAGGGAAGCATGCTCGAACCAAAGCCTGTGTTTCCTACATCTTGCATAACGCAGCAAAGGATGGTACCAGACAGAAAAAGCCAAATGCAACAAATTCAGCAAAAGAGTAGACACTATAACTGAGTGTACAAAGCAGTCCCTGAGATTGTCAAAAATGAGAATTATATTTCTAAGTGTTATTTCATCTGACAGAACAGGTATGAGGCTGCAGTGGATTTATACAAATTATTAGACAAAATGAAAGTTAACACAGAGGCAGAGATCACTGTTATACCAGTGTGCACATGGTGATATCGTTGCAGAAATGTTTATCTTCAAATCCCAGAAAGAGTACCAAGAGGACTGAATCAGCAGGAGCTCGAAGTTTAAAGCATGAAAGTGAGAGTTGCATCATACTGTGACAAAACTGCAGAAGCCAACATCTGCATCGGGGATGGGCTTGAGCTCTTTTCTTCAGTTGAATCAAGGGGGAACCAAAGAATTTTCAAGTCATGAGCAAGAGTGAGACTGTATGATGGTTGGGCATTTCAACACATACTGATAACATCCTATATGGTACACATCGGAAACGCATTGACAAATTAATAAGGAATATAAATTATCTGGTGCTGCTGCCAAATGTGGAAAACGAATTGTCAGTGCAAATACCCAAACAAGCAGAAGCTGGACTGAACCCTTCTCAGGATGAGCGAACGCCAAACATTGAGAAACAAAGGCTGCTGTAATGGTGAATGAACCCAAGAACTGTACCAGACAGTAAACAGTCATACAGGAAAATCAGCTGAAAGGACTAGCAGTCACAGAGCCATACAAGTGGGATGATCCATACATACTTATATACAATAAGGGAATAATTACTCATTGGCATGCCCCAAAGCACAGCCATAAACATACACATTAGTTATATTGATCAATGGAGTTATTGCAATTCGCTCTCACCCTATCATCTGCCCTACTGACCGTCCTGGTTAGCTCAAGTGGTAAAGCAGCTGCCCTGGAAGGAGGTGGTGCCATGCTCGATCCCCGGATCAGGATGAATTTTCCTTTAACTAGGAAGTTTCTGTGAAAGCGGTATAGCTTTCCTTTGTAGCTGTAACTGTGTGCTCGGGTGGATGACAACGAGTAATGATTCCCTTATTAGAAATCTACTTCACCTTGGGGGATTCCCCTAAATATTCGATCATATTTATGTACAATACCTCATCCGAAACAACGAAACTCTGTAGCAATATTTGGTATGAATTCTCAATCCTTTAATGTGCAATTCAGTAATCAACATGTCTTAAGAAAAAAGATTTTTGTTTTGCCCCCTCCAATAGAAAACATCTATTGTGAGTAGAAATGAATGAAAAGAATCAATCAACAACTATCTTACTCCATTTGATGGGCCAGGCTGCATGAATCGGGCTGCAGTCTCTGTCAAGTTGGGAGCAGGCTGCTGTCTAGAATCTGCGGTACGAATTTCAACCTGCAGCTGGGGAAGTCCAAGGTCTACATTTTCATCCTGAAGAAAGCATGTCAGCAAATTAGTGATGCTTAGAACTTCATAAGGACATAAGAAAAGTAAAAAGGGCATTTACTTCAGTAAAGTGCAGTGTCTAACTTGCAGATATTTGGGATGCAAGTGAACTACAATGAAAAGGGTCTGTTTCGTATGTAGGAAAGCTAACATACACAAAAGAAAAAGCTGTGTGACACCATGTGGCCTACCTTTCAATACTCACTCTAGTACAGTACCAAAATACAGCAGCAGTGTAAAGCTGAGAGAGCGACATAACGCAAAGATCAAACTGGAAGGCATGCCTACAAACATGAAGTGATATGCCATCAAAGTTGATTCAAAACAGCGAATTTGGAAAACTATAATGAGCTGGTTATATACAGTTCTTTCAAGTAGAATAAAGAAGCCCAGGTACATACACAACTCTGAAATGGCTTAGTAAGACTACAAGTCACAAATTACTGTATACAGAGTAAATCAGTCTTGTTCGGTACTAGCACTGCTAGACTAGTGTTCTATTTTCTTGCTGCTGCCTTTCTGCATGCAGCACAAACAGCTAGTCCTGACAACACATAAGCTGACAAGTAAAAAAAAACAGTAAAACATAATTTGCAAGATCAAGTCATGAATAGCAATGTAGAGTAACTTGGTACCTCATTCAGCACTGGTAAATGGGGCTCCTCTGCAGCAGCTGCTAGCTGCTGCCCTTCTGATATTGAAGCCCATGCTGGAGACTGATGAATAAAAAGTAAAACATAAATTAGTTAAAGGATAGTGTTTCACAGATAGTACTATTTTAGACAATTCAGCTTCCACAAAAACCACTTGCACACATTTGCCGGCAAGCCAAAAGGACTACAGTTTGTGCCAGGGCCTACTGCATAGAGGTAAAACATTATGCGGGGCACTTAAGCTTCAAAAATTTTACCAGCGCTGCAACAGGCAACAAAGAAGAGAAGGATAAGCGCTTCATTGTCCCCTGTCACAGCGCTAGTAAAGTTTTCAAAGATGTACCAACTAGCTCAAATGTCTGTTCTATGACACTTAAGCTGTTTTCAAGGGTATGATGCAGCTACCATTACGCATATAAATCTGTTGCAACCAAGCCACATGAATTTACCTGCATGGCCTAGGGGTAACATGAATGCAAGGTCCTGGCAGGCTGATTCTGACATCACCCTCTCACGTGAAAGAAGAGGCTCAAGCTAGCAGCTCCTGCGAATCGCAATGTTAGGCAACCCTGCAGCCAGTTAGAGCTCAGCCATGCCAGCTGCCAGCTACTGCCTGCCAGTGCAATTTTTCTTTCACAGTGTCAGCATCAGATTTTTATGAATGCTACTGCTGCATTAAAAAAAAACAATTGTAAAAGGCTAGAAGAGTTTAAAAATGATAATCATAAACACAATCTATATCTCGATAATTTTCCATTGTACATCATGTAGGTTTGTAGTTGGGAGCAGTGTAGTTGAATAACTGATAACAAGTGATCACATACTGGCACATAAATCTTTCTGGTTGTTCGCTTACTTCAAGCAAGGAAACAAACAGTTGGTCAATCTTGGGACAAGAAAAAACTTGTATTCTCTTTTAGTGTTGCTTCTTCACCAAGTTCATTATGTCTGCCTGTATGTCTGCAGCAGGACTGCCAACTTGGGCAGCACCATTGTGAAAGGTATTAATCCCATCAGGATCATTGGATCCAGTCAGACATGCTAAACCTAGCTAGGCCATGCTGGCACGTCCATACAGTTTGGTTAAAACAAGGCGTTATACCTATGCTGGCTGGCGCTCACCTGGTAGATTGAATGTATGCTAATGAGTATATATGCAACCCAAAACTCTGAAGCAAGCCATCAGGCCTTTGGCAGGAGCTGTCAACTTGGGCAGCACCTCTGAGCTGGGTACAAAACACACTTGAATCCTGATTCGAACACGCTATTCCTAGGCAATGAAGGCACGCTCGTACTGCTAAGATGAAGTGGGGCTTATGTCGCGTCATCCTTCACACGGCATGATACAGCTGTATGTGCAAAGAGTATGTGCAAACCAAAGTGACAACCGAATAGCTAGTGTAACTAATTCGCATTTGTCTAAATGACACTAAATCAGGAGTCTTTTTTCTTTTTATCTCCTTGCCAGTCCCCTCCTAGAACAGCATTCTGCGTGGCTCTCGCCAGTGCCCTCCTCTTTTCTGCTTCTCCAACTATGGATTGATTATTGCAGTCGATACTGCATTCAGCCTGTATTCATTACAGTCGTGTGCAGAAATAAGCACGAGAGGAGTAATAAATGTGAATGGAAACCGAAAAATAACATCTCTTAGGTGCACAGAAAGCACAAATGCAACAATTGACAACTGTGGAAAATAGATAAATAACATCCATTTCATACAAGCAAAACAAAAGGAAAACAGGACATTCAACAAGTGGAACACACACAAAAGCTACCTCCCTTACTCTGCCACACTCGCTCTATTGCCTTGTAAATTCCACTTTTTTAGACGCAATAATGACCAGGTCTGCTCTAGTTTCCATCTTGCTGTGTAATCTACATGGCAATATCACTGTGGGGGGTTCCAATTTTTACAATACTGTCAGGCTTTCATTGAAATATACATGCTTTTCAAGCTTTTGTTTTTATAGCTGCACTCAGGTGCTATAAGTGAGCTGTTTATTAGTATGAGTTTTATCTGATATATCAGACAAGCACAGAAAGAGAAACGGCAATGACAGACTATGCTCTATTGCAGTGGGAAGACAAGATCAACAAATTGTAGCAGAAGGTCAAATGATTCAGATCATTAATTCCTATCAACAGTATTGAATTTTCAATGAAGATTTGACAGCAGGCGTTAACTCAGCACCCACGTGGATTCTTCTCAGCGCCACCTCCTCACGGCGAGTTAAACCACCGGGAAGATTTGATCCACCCGGTGGAATTAAAGCACCTGTGTAGCGGCAAAGAAACTCTTTCGCAGGCATTACGGCATCTCCTGCGGACAGCTTTTACATAGGCAGAGAATATGTCACCCTCTGGGAACAGGACGCATGATCAGTTTCTATGAGACAGTGCGTAGTGTGGGGAGCCCACACCCCATGCACAGGGTAAGGAAATGTTTGCACAATATTGCAAATATTGTTGATGATGTCAAAGGTATTAGATATACTCTGTAAGGCTCGCACTGCTTGGGTGGATTCTGTAAGATCAAAATGGTCGGCGGTGCAGCATATAGGCTTTCTTTTAATGTAGACAAACCGTCACGAATGGCAACAAGAAGGTACGTTGCTTCTGTTCTATATGAACATATCTGGTGTATTTCAGGAAACATTGGACAAATGAGGGTAGTATGTAAAATCTCATAGTCAGTACTTGCGTTTACAGTTTGAAGCGCCCCTGTGGTGTCTGTGCAATAATCGGGCTCTGCTTCTTCCACCGAATGTTGATCTCGGCCCTTTCCTCGTAGTGGACGGTTGTTTGTCATCTGTGGTCACTTCCATGGAGGTTTCGAAGGCGTTGCTTTAAGCAGCGTATAAGACAAATCAAAATAATGTGCTAATGCAGACACTGCAGGAATAGCTTGACGCTTCAGGTAGCGCGCTGCACGACGCTGCACAACGAGCTCATCAGTGGTGTTCAGCTGGGCCTCCGCTTGGAGAGTGGGAATGGATGTCAGGCGAGGGAGGCGAGTGATGGCGCGCATTGCCTCTCTATTAACTGCTTCCAAGTGGTCCCAATCTCTTAATGTGAGACATTGAAATTGGGCTTGATAGACAAGCCAAGCCTGTAATACAGAACGCACTAACGTTCAAACCATGTTGCTGCGAGCGTCATCTGTTTTCTGGGCAATGCGCCGAAACAGGTGCAGGGTACTAGCGGCATTCTGTCGTTAAGGTCGAACCCATGGCACTGCTGAACCAGAACTGTCCAGTTCGACGCCAAGGTCTCGCATCGGCGAAGTGGTAGTGAGCAGATGCCTGTTCAATGACAGCTGTAATGGTGCTTGTAAAAGCCTACATCTACCCCATCAGTTTGTAATAGATATAAAGTTTGTCTTTTCAACTGAGAGCGCTAGGCCAATCTTCGTGCACCACTCAGATGTCTTGTCAAGAGCAGTTAAGAGCAGAGATGGAAGTGAATCTTTACACGAAATTAGGCCTCATAGTGGTTCCTTATGCAGTGTTCTGCAACTGTATCAAACCCCCGTTTGAAAAGTTTTCCCGCCTCAAGTGGCGGCTCATTTGCACTGAAACTGCACAGAAAGCTTGTGCGATGTTGTTCTCTTTACGAGTCAAGTTTGACCATGGTGCTTACTTGGTTTGGCCGCCCATGATGAGAAACCAGAACAGCCTGCGACGATACTCAGGAGTAAATGACGCAAACGTAAATTTTTTGCCGAAGGGCAGCAGTGGCGCCATCTCGCACCATTACAAGGATTTGCCTTGCTTGCCTCGAAGCTTTTGAACCGCAGCGCTTTCTTTCAGCCACGCCAGATGACGCCACAGCTGCCTTTTGCTAGAAAAACTGCGCTGGCGTTTTTTTCTCCTCAGTATTGTCGCAGGCTGTTCTGGTTTCTCATCATGTGCGGTCAAACCAAGCAAGCACCATGATCAAACTTACCTCGTAAAAAAGGGGACAACAACCCACAAGCTTTGTGCGCAGTTTCAGCGCAAATGAGCCTCCGGTTGAGGCGGGAGAATTTTTCAAATGGGGGTTCGATAAATTTGCAGAACACTGTACATGTAAAAAAAAGTGGGAGACACTTTACCTTTAAGGGAGTGATATCATTGCTGGCTTACATCTACCACTCCCCTTGTTCTCATTCACCTGCATGCACTTTGCTACTTGCTTACTCTCTATTCCTTTAATTTGTCCCTCTATTAATGTGATAGTGTTAAGGATCCCATTCTGCACAAAAATCTAGCATTGGAATTATGAGACAAATGTCATGGACATAACTCGGTAGTTGGCAAGTGACATGGCTGGGCACTGACTGGTCATCAGGTGGGTGGTCCGACACCACGAGACCTCTTGACATGGGCCAAATTGCCAGGCGTTGGCAACTCGAGCTCTACCGTTTGAGAGGGGATACTGAGAATGGAATCCAGCCTTAGAGGATTTTGGTATTCTGAGTTAGACACACTCTCTTTTGGCCACACAAGGACCATTCATATGGCTTAGGTAATCAGGGAATTTGTATATTTGTCTGGTGGCCGTTCACATAATGGCATGAGTTATGACCATATGCTAATATTGTAACCCGTGCTAACCATGTCAGTTCTGGAGAGGGAAGAAGTTCGTGCGGAGTGCGCGTGGTTCTGGGCCACCGCTGCTTTTGCCTGGTCAAGTGCCTGCTCTCTGCCTCCTTTGCCTCAGCTCCCCAACTCCGTCCTTTGACCCTGTCCTTCTGGACTGCCGTCCGGGTAACGATAGAACCCGTGACAATATGTATGAGTGGGTAACAGTAGCAAAATTAAGACTGCTGAATGACCGAGTACCAAACATAACGTATGCAAAATGGGATCCGCTAGAGCAGCAAGCTAATGGGAGCCATTAAAGCTGTCGCGTGCTATCCTTAAGGACAGAGCGTAATTTTTTTTACGCAATCTTGCCATAAGGCATATTATAGGAACTCATCTAATATTATTTTCGGTAAGGAACCGCAGCAGGCTTCCACTCTTGTCATTGTCGGTGAGGCATTTAGAGAAGTCCTCTTCCCTTGTGGTTAGTCCCACTTCGTGCAGAATCTGTCCTTGATGCCCTTGTCACTGCACAAGTCCACAGCAGGTGGCGAACATCCACTTCTGCAGCTGTTGTGGAACACTTCGGCCATTTGGTTGGTCCGATGTCTTCTTGAGATTCCCATCAGCATGTGACCGACGGGTAAGGGCCGCCCCAGCTCTTATCCTTCTAAGGGAAACCTCCTCTACTCTTGTTAAGTTATGAGGAAGGGGGAATGTACACGGAGGAATGAGGACACATGTACTTTTCCTTAAAGAGGATGCTAAGATGGAAACAGCGGAGCGGGCATCAAAAGGGAGCCTGGTGAGGGGCGCATTAGTGTTTGGAACATTGTCAGCATCGTGTTCTGCCCAGTGTATCTGGATGCGTATCTTTGTTTTTTTATTGAGTGCGTGGATTTCTTGGGTTACAGATAGCGTCTTTGTCACTTTCTTCAGTTGTTTTATGGTGGCTAAGAAGTCTGTATAGATGTAGGCTTCTGTTATGGAATCTATTTAATTTATGGCCTCCATAGCATCGCGGATTGCATAGAGTTCCATCACAAGCTTGTCTGGGTATTCTGAAACATTCTTTATGTAACTTTAGTTCACTGTGTGTTGGCCTAGTACCTGCTGTTCTACCGTCATTTTTCATAATTGATATGCAATGAAGGTACCTGGAAGTGCATCAACCAGAGGTCGAGATGCTAGCTTTTCTTTGCGACGAAGCAGAGTGGTGTTGTTTGTCGTAATAGTCGTGAATTCCCATGGAGGGGGGTCAGCCATTGGTGGTGTTTGAACTGCCACTTTGTTGTACAAGGATGCTATGGACATAACATGCTTTCGCTTCGTATGACTTGTTGCCTCTCGTTGTTCAATTAATTCTGTCAACATATTTATCTGTGCTAACTCTTGGAGAATAGGGATAAGGGTAAGTTTGATCCAGAATTTTACATGAAGCATACCAGGCTCATTCCATCGCCATAACCTGGTTTGGGAGGAAGCTTTCTAGGATGAGTCAAGTTCCTTCAAGCAACAACATTTGACGGCACCTTCATGTGTGTGCTAGCCACTGAAGCTACAGATTTCAGCAAGGCAGATAGCGCCTGCATCATACTAAAACTGCACGTCAAGGTCAAGTCGAAGGAGATTCCAGAACAATGATAGACACTTCGTATGGAGTGTATATGATACATGTGGGGCTGGTTGGTTGATTGGGAGTGGATGGGTGTGTGGATGGCTAACTGATCGGTAAGTGAATGAAACCAGCATAGTGCAGACAAATATTCTCGTGTGTGAATGTAGCTGAATTTATGTGCGATGGCCTATAGCTATTACCAGTGCAACAACTTTAGAATTGTACCAGATGCATGGAGTAGTGTGGTGGCTTTGAGGATGTGTCTTGACATGGTGCACGGTGTTGCTCGATGACCAGGGAGAGCTCTTAAGTTGAATGACGAGGTATGAACGTTAGGAATGGAAGCAAGTGTGAGTGTGTAGAGGAAGCTGAGCTAGAACGTCAGCAAGCTACTGACGATCTTGGTCCTTAAAGGCAAAGATGCCGACCTGAAACCTCATGTCATTTAATAATAGACAAGGAAACATATGCGATCAAAGTAGCACCAGAGTAGAAACATTGAGAGAGCATGCCATCAAGCCTACTCTTAATGTAAAACATAGACATTCTATTCTAGACATTGCACATACTATTCATTGCTATAAGCTACCCAGTTGTGCGAAGGACCAGCAAATATATATATCTATGAAGTTCCGCATTAACTAAACCACACAGATGTGCTGTGTAGCCCAACAGTTGCTTGCCTTATTCACTGTCAACAGTTCTGTAACCTTAGATTACCATATCACTTCCTCATTTGAAACAAAAACCCTGTGTTGGCAGCTTCTGTCACGAAATATGGATTTCTGATGTTGCACAGCCTGCCGACCAATCATTATGTGACCATGTCACCTGCCAGCTATCACCTGCCACAGGCATGCCCGTGATTTCTCACTCACAATGCTGAATGGTCAGCACAATAATCAACTTTTAATGCTAAAGCCACCACATTAAAAGAAATATATGTGCATGGTCACACAGTACCACATACTGCTACTATAATCAAGAAAACACTCTGACAAGATGAAACTACATCTTTACAACAATTATATAGGTCTATGTGGGCTGATGAACTCAAGAAAAGGGATTATATTTACTGAGCTTTGATGTCATAGCCATGGCTTGGCAGTTGAAATTAAAGCAAGAACAACTGAGAGAAGTCCATTTCTACATTAATTAGCAGTTACAGGTGAATACCTTGTGTTTTTTTATGTCATGTATATCGTTTAAAAAAATGCAGCCGAAACTTGGTTTCTATCCTTATTTACATGAAATAGATTTCTTACCTCTGAAGGCTGTCTGGCTTGTGCGAGTTCTGAAATGGCTGCCTCCACTGCGCCTACAAAAAGCAGACCAATGATTTTCTTCCAAAAAATCCATGCACTATCATTCGCCCAGTGATATACAGGAAAAAACTTCCATCATAAAGATGAAAACTTGGCATGGATCATATAATTGATAAACATGTTCCCAGCAGTTCTTACTTCACTACTTTAAATAGTGAAAAACACGGCCATTACAAACAGAAAATGCACAAAAAATAAAACTGCTAGTTACAATGCCTGCAACTGTTAAATGCGTTGCTTGCACCAGAGAATACTGTAAGGTCAGAGATTCAAGTCTCAAGAATTTTGAGTTTTTAGAGAGTACTGTGTGCACCTATAGCTTTAATGTACCACTATTAAGTGCACAAAAGAGGCAAATATAGAAGGAACCTGGCCAAATCTTTCGTTGACCAGCTCCTGCAGCCTATGATTTCTTTGTTTTTCTTCTTTTCGAGCCTTTTCCGACTCATCTAATTGCTTTTCAAGGTACGCAATAGCTTTTTCAGCCACTCTCAGGAGCCTTTTAGGCACAATTTCATCGTCACTTTCAGATGATTCTTGACTGTGGCACCTTTTCGCAAAAATTTTCTTCATTTGCTTGTTTTTTGGCAGCCTTCATTTTTCTTTTTTTTCTCTCCTTGGTTGTTCCTGACCAGCCGAAATGAAAGAGAACAGACACACCATTAACGCAAGCAAAGCATTACCGATATCCATATGAGTAGCCCCTTGCACGGGTTAAGCAGTACCAGTCCTCACCTTAGACGGTTCTTTTCTGGATCCATCTGCGATGGTTGCCGATTCAATAATAATAGATGGCACAGCCTTACGGCGCTTTGCCATTCGGCAAATGATATCTGCCTTGTTGACTGAAATGATAATGCATAATTATATTGACAACCTCTCAAATTAGTGACTTTTACCGCAACTAATCCCAAATAAAATGAAGATTCAGAAAAGTACACATTTACAGCTGAACTTCCAGCTGTAAAGGGATAAGATTCTAGCTGAAACTCCTCCAGATAAAAATTTTATGCCTGAAAACAAGAGCCATTCTGCTGACCATGATAACCAGTTCAGCCCTCGCACTAGAAAATTATTGTTTACAGTTCAATAATCCATCCGGAAATTGGGTCTTTTTTTCTTTTTTCCTACCTAGGATGTAACAAGAGAAAATCAGGATGCTGTCTAAACCAATGTCTTCAAGGCAATCAATCCAACAAGGGAAAGCAGAGGAGAAATAAGGCCACAAATAATCCCTAACATCCACCCAAGCACAGCACTCAGCTATAAAGGAATGTTACAGTTCTCACGCGAACTTAATAGCTGACAAACATGTCCCAGCTCAGATTGAAAACTGGGTCAACAACATGTCTTAGGCGGCTGGCTACTTTGTAACTATGCTAACTGGGATGAAGTAGGCAGGGTAAAGCTGCAGTTAATTACATCAAAGGGATCTAGGTAAGCAGGCATGGCTTTCCGTAGTAGCCACGTGGCCGTGCTTGAGTAGCCGCACAGTGTACTAAGTAAGCATCGCTACGACTAGCAAACCCTGCAATAGGAAGATTCTGCTATTTGACAGTGCCCTGCTGTCATTGCCTAGTGATTACAAGTGACAATGTTACGTCTACACTTATAGCCGAATTATAGCACGGTTCTCTACAAGGTGAAAGAAATGCTCAGCGCCTCTTTATAGGCGAGTAAAACAAATATGAACCATTATTCTATAAAAGAAAAAAAGCTGTACAACTGTCAACACATCTTGAAGTCTCTGCTAGTTTCTATGGTTCATAGACTATAAGCAGTAGAGGTGGCAAAGGCTGATTCACATCCCTGTTTTGACATGATAGCGCTGAGGACCCAGTTTTGCAGAAAATACAGCGTTATCATTGTTGTCTCACTGGCATCGTGAGCGAAAAATCACGAGCATGCCTCCACAAAGTAGTAGCCGGCAGGTGGCATGGCCGGGCACTGATTTTGCAAGTTGTGGGGTGTATCGCATTGTCGAGTTGGCAGGTGCTATCAACTAGGTTTTTTCTTTTGAAATAGGAGTGTGAGTTGAGAATCAAACCCTCAGGGGCCCTCAGATCCTCAATAAGACATGCTACTCCATGCAGGCATACTCATATATACAACTTCGCTAAAATATGGGGTGGCTTTATATCTATGTCGGCTGGTCTTTCACATTATATGTAGCTTACGACTGTTTGCTAATGGGTATCAGTGAGACAAAAGAGGAGCGCATCAAGGAATTAGTGATTTAACTTTTGGCAAAGTGCATGTACGTGAATGAGGATCTGCAAGGGGAGCTGCAGAAGGCAGCCATTAATGCTGCCATGCCAGAGAACACAGGTACCACAGGGTGCACCTCGGCAGCACACCATAAGTTATCATAACAGGTTTAAGCCAAAATTATTAGTGGATGGTCATGTGTCCGTGCGTGCGTGCGTGCGTGTGCGTAATTTGTGATTTATGAGAGGAAATGATATTACAAAGTCCCTGGCATGCTTACATTTTCAACAGCAAGTTTTGCCAAGCCGTCAGCTATAGCATATTGCGTTTATTTTATACATGCAGAGGCATTTACAGGTCAATCTGAAAATGGCCACAATTTGAAACCAGAACCATAATTAAGGGGACACAACTTGCGCGCAACAAGCACCACACACAATTTCTCCGTGACTGAAAGTAGGCCGCTGGTAAAGCTCTTCTGGTTACCTAAATAAAAAGCTTAGCATCTGACCAGATTACAAGCTTAGCTACTTCGATGGATTTGCCTTCTTTGGTACGCTCAAATTTCATAAACTGACTTCGTTTACTGTTCAGCGGATAAGTACACGGGTCGCGTACCACGGCCCATAGTTGCAACTGCAGATTTTTCTTTTTTTTTAATTTGTATCATACTATAAACTTTAGCAACACCTGCCAGGTTATCTCCCATGGACATCGTCATTGGCCGCTCCCATGGACGCGCCGCCAGCGAGACCAATCTACCTTGGCGCGCTACCACCAGCGCTGCCGCGGTGGCCGCAGTGTTTTTGCGACCCTTCAGGCGTTTTTTTTTTCTACATGTTCCTTCCATCGCGGTGGCTGCAAGCTTGTGCGCGTTGTACTGTCCAGTCTCAGCACTCCGCGAAGTATTTGGATACTACATCGAGAACATCAATGATAAGTTTTTTCGACAGTGTTCTTTCCCTACGCGCTCAAAAATTGGCGGTGATGTCATCAGCTTCGTTATCCATTCACTGAGGTGAATCAGTGGCATAAAAATGCGCGGTATTTAGTCACTGTACCCCACTCCCTTTTCACTATACCTGATGGCAAACTTCTCGAATAAAACAAAAAATCTAAGATGAGTTCAACGAGTGATCTGGGACAGTGAGGGATTCGCGCGAACTTTCTCTTAGACTGCAGGCTGCATTCACACTTTTTTCTACCCATCCTTAAGCAGGATCCGCGGTACAGTAGCAGAGCCGCAAGATAAGCTCATTATTATTGTTTATGTTTGCCTCGAATTACAATCGGCGTCCTTCAGAAGAAGTCCGCTTTACCATAGTCGGCGCGGATAGGGCATTTTTTCTTACTTGCTTTTATTTCCCTGGAGCGAAGTATGGGGCGGGGGGGTCTCTCGCCATTTCAAATATATCTATCAAAGGGACTGTGCTCTGTGCCACTTCACTGCTTCTATGTAGAAAGTGCCATGCGTGCTTAGTACTAAAGGCCAACTAATCTGGCGGCTATTGGCCGCGACTTCTAGCGATTGGAATAGCTCCTCAACTTTGATGCAATTACAGTGTACTAGAATATAATGCAATACAATCCAGCTGTCTGGCATGAAGTCCTTACCACAAAAATGGATAATTTCCTAGCTGCTTTCAACAGCTCAAGAAGCAATTTTGACCAGACGCTGTGTTTACATAAAAAAAGAAAAATGCTAATAGTTAACTGCCACCGCTTTTACACTTGTCTAATTACATGCTAACTTCTTTTATTGTTTAGCAAAAGTGCCTTGAATATCTTTGTGGTTGTGCTTGTGTTTGCTTTAGCTTGGTGCTATTTTTCTTTCTATTTTTTCCAGTTTAAAAGTTCAGGTTATTGCATTTAGTCCTTGTGCTCTAAACCACCATCTAGATTCAGCCTCCTGTAGCATATTTCCTTTTATTGGAAGTGTCCCAAACTTAAAGGAGCAATGCGATCAGATATTTATCCCAAGTTTTCTTCTGTATAAAGATGCGTAAGGCGACATAGCTCGCCATAGTGGTATTCACGTGCAACAGCTAAATAATATATAATTGCATTTATTCTCTCCTGCCATTTCAGTTTCTACAAGTGAACAATGGCTGGAATGTCAGAAGTCAGTATAGGTTGCAAAGGCACGAAGGAAGTGTGATTGATCACTTCATCTTTTAATTCACTGCAAAGTTGAAACAAGCTTGCTTCAAGAGTTTGAAGGCAACAAATGAAGCATTGAATATATTGCGGCTATTCTGTGCCTAATATAAGCTGTCGTGACCTTTGATGCTACAGTCATCATCATCATCATCATCAGCCTGATTATACCCACTGCAGGGCGAAGGCCTCTCCCATATTTCTCTACTTAACTCGGTTCTGTGCTAGCTGCATCCACTTGACCTCTGCGAACTTCTTAATCTCCTCCGCCCACCTAACTTTCTGCCGCCTCCTGCTACGCTTTCCTTCCCTTGGAATCCAGTTTGTTACCCTCAGCGACCATCGGTTATCCTCTCTTCGCACTACATGTCCTGCCCATGTCCATTTCTTCTTAATGTCTACTAGAATGTCGGTAACTTGAGTTATTTCTCTGACCCACTCTGCACGCTTTCTATCTCCTAATGTTACCCCTACCATTTTTCGTTCCATAGCCCTCTGGGTTGTCCACAACTTAAGTAGAACTGTCTTGGTTAGCCTCCACGTTTCAGCCTCATAGGTGAGTACAGGCAAGATGCAACTGTTGTATACTTTCCTCTTGAGCGATACCGGTAAGCTGCTAGTCATAATCTGCGAGTGCTTGCCAAATGCGCTCCATCCCAATCTTATTATTCTTGTTATTTCCTTTTCATGGTCCGGATCTGCGGTTACTACTTGTCCTAAGTAGACATATTTGCCAACTACTTCCAGTATTTTGATACCTAATGTAAACTGCTGTTCCTTCCCGAGGCTGTTGAACATTATCTTAGTCTTCTGCATATTGATTTTCAAGCCTACCTTTCTACTTTTCCTGTCTAGGTCATCAATCATTATTTGCAGTTCATCCCCCGAGTTGCTTAGCAAGGCAATGTCATCAGCAAATCGCAGATTACTGAGGTATTCTCCGTCTACCCTTATCCCTAACTGTTCCCATTCCAAGTCTCTGAATACTTCCTCTAAACAAGCTGTGAATAGTACTGGGGAGATTGTGTCTCCTTCTTAACACCTTTCTTTATGGGAATTTTGTTACTTTATTTATGCAGAACTATGATTGCTGTGCAGCCACTATATATATATCTTCCAGCACTTTCACGTACGGCTCGTCTACCCCCTGATTTCGCAATGCCTGCATCACCGCCGAGGTTTCAACTGAGTCAAAGGCTTTTTCATAATCAATGAATGCTATGTATAAGGGCTGGTTATATTCCGAGCATTTTTCTATCACCTGATTGATGGTATGGATATGATCGATAGAAGAGTACCCTTTCCGAAACCCTGTTTGATCCTTTGCTTGATTGCAATCTAAGGTTGTCCTGATTCTATTAGCGATTACCTTAGTAATACCTTATACGTAACAGACAGTAAGCTGATTGGTCTGTAATTTTTAAGGTCCTTAGAGTTTCCTTTCTTGTGAATGAAGATAATGTTTGCATTCTTCCAAGGTTCCGGTACCGTCGATGACACCAGGCACTGCGTATACAGGGTGGCCAGTTTTTCTAGCACGATATCCCCCCGTCCTTCAGCAAATCTGTAGTTATCTGATCCTCTCCAGCTGATTTCCCCCTTTTCATAGTTTATAGTGCTTTCTTGACCTCGTCCTTCGTCACTAGTGGAACGTCTGACTGTTTTTCCCTACCGCCAATCTCATTACGGTCCTGATTACTTTGGCTACTGTAGAGATCTGTATAGAACTCCGCGGCTACTTTGACTATCTTTTCCATATTAGTGATGACGTTACCCGCCTTGTCCCTTATCGCATACATCTGGTTTTTGCCTATGCCCAATTTCTTCTTTATCGATTTAAGGCTTCCCCCGTTCTTTACAGCATGCTCAATTTTCTTCATGTTATACTTCCTTATATCGGCCACCTTGCGCTTATTGATTAGCTTTGATATCTCGGCCAATTCGATCTGGTCTTTTGGATTGGAAGCTTTCATACTCTGGCGTTTCTTAATCAAATCTTTCGTCTCCTTAGACAGCTTACCGGTATCCTCTCTAGCTATCCTACCGCCTACTTCTACCGCGCACTCAGTAATGATATCTCTGAAATTATTGTTCCTTGCCTCTAGGGTAATGTCGCCATCCTCAGTTAGAGCTGAATACCTATTCTGTAGCGAGATCCTGGACTCTTCCGCCCTCCCCCTCACCGCTAATTCGTTGATGGGTTTCTTTCTTACTAATCTGTT
Organism: Amblyomma maculatum; assembly: GCA_023969395.1. Lineage (NCBI taxonomy): Eukaryota > Metazoa > Arthropoda > Arachnida > Ixodida > Ixodidae > Amblyomma > Amblyomma maculatum. The sequence goes on from JAJIZL010041814.1 coordinate 22,356, forward strand.
GCGTTCCTTCTTCAGATTTAGGCCAATTCGGGACCTCACCATCCTGTGGTCACTGCATCGCACTTTCCCGATTACCTCTACATCTTGCATAATGGCGGGGGTTGAACACATTATGAAGTCGATTTCATTTTTAGTCGCTCCGTTAGGACTTTTCCATGTCCATTTCCGGTTCTTCCGTTTGCCGAAGAAGGTATTCATGATTCGTAAGTTATTGCGCTCTGGAAACTCAACTAGTAACTCCCCCCTGCTATTCCTAGAACCAATGCCATAGTCCCCTGCTGCCTTGTCTCCTGCCTGTTTTTTGCCTACCTTGGCATTGAAGTCGCCCATCAGTACAGTATACTGCGTTTTCACTTTTCGCATTGCCGATTCTACATCTTCATAGAAGCGTTCAACTGCTTGGTCATCATAACTACATGTAGGTGCATAGGCCTGTACAACCTTCAGTTTATACCGCTTATTAAGCCTAATTACGATGTGCTGTTAAAGCTGAAACAGCATGACAGAACTTTTCATTTCTTTAGTACTCATAGATGAGTGCCATGTAGCGACCTATTTATACTAATGGCCTAAACATCCCTAAACAAAGAAAACATGAGGCCCTAATTTGATGTCTACACTCATTTAATAAAATACTTTTTTAACCTGATCGAAATTTTTTCTGTGTCAGTGCTGCTTTTTCTGTGATGCGTCCTGCAGGCGTGGATGTAAAATTAATACACTAGTGTTTCTGTTGTACATTGGAGTGGCTTAAAATTTTACATCATTGAGACTAGCTAAAGCTATAGTGGCTGCAACTTTGTATGCTTGGTTTTTCTCAGATGCTCTTGTCCATATTTCCCTTCAGTAAAGATGCCGAGTCAGCACGGCAAGATATTAGCTTGTATAATTCTGCGCTTTTGTCTGTGTCCATAATTCCGGCTGACTCTGTCATTGCTACTGTTGAACACAAGGCACTGTTCTATTCAAAGACCTTCAAGGACCTAGAGTAAAATAATTAATAGGAAGAGATGCTTATCATAATTACTCCTGGTCAATAAATAATAACTACACAAAATGAAAGTGATTATTGTCATTTATATTATTTCACACTCAGGGTATGAATATGCTTAGCATTTGCACCAACCTAGCTTACATACTGTCATGAGGTACAATACTCCAAGAAACAACTTAAGTGCAGGGGCTACATGATATTATTCGATTATATGTGTGCTGGGCCCCTTATGGAATCAGAATGAGCCTGATTAAAAGATAACCAAGCCACACAGGCCATGCAAACTGACTGTTTATTTCACATGAATATTCTGTTCATCATGCATAAACGTTGTAGTGACATTTCAAGTATTATGCAATGCAGGAGAAATAGAACTGCTGTTTCTATGACATGCTCACAAACTTTTTCCAGTATGGCAACCACTAGTACTACCTGAAACTGGCTGAGTATCTGATGGACGTGTTTTGAATGTCTCGGAATTAACATCAAGGGGCATGATATAGGAAATGTGGTCATTTTGTAAAGTCAAGCTTGTAGAGGTATTATATGGAAGTAAAATTTCATTTCATATGTTCTGGAGCAAATAACGTCCAGCGCTCTGACAAACTGCATGGTCGAGGCGGCCCGGATAGTGTACATGTGTTAGCGGGAGCGGATGTTCAACCCCCACCCTCCCCCCGCTGCTTCTTCCTTCCCAAAAGCTTTTACATACACAAGCTGTAATAAACCCTACATTTTCCTCAAAAAAAACGAAACAAATATAAATGGTGCAAATGGGACCGCACTCCCTAAGCTCACATCCTACTGTGATCCGTCCCTTGCGGTGCTCAGGTATGTGATTCACTCGCTGATATGGTGGTGCACTCGCCCTGCCGTCATACTCGCCGACTGGCGCGAAGCGATAAACACAATCGTGATGAAAGGGTGACATAAGAAAGTAAGAGGTAAAATACGCAGGTCTGCGATCGTGGCTTACCTCTCAACACTACGATGTCACCGAGGTAGTGACCCTCTTCTGCCTCTCGGCCCTCCAAACAGGACCGCCAAAACACGATCTTGACCTTCGCAAGATCATCCACATCTTTCGGAGAATAGTTCTCTACCATGTCGATGCTGACGTTCGCTTTGCCGCCGTCGCGGTATTCGACATACGCGTGCGATGGCGCAGGCATGGCGTGATGGTAGAAAAATGGGCAAACGCTGACGAGCAACAAAGCAAAGAAGCGGTATGGCGCACAACCACAAAGCAACAGAACAGAACCTAACGGAGAGAGCTGGAACGGGTCCTACGCTCCTCCTCTCTCTCTCTCTCCGCCCTCGTTGAGCGAGGACGCGCGAGATCTCCGGTGGGGAAGCGACCCCTTACAAAAAGTTCAATGAGTTTTTGATTAAATGTTGATTACATTTCTCATCATGCACATAAACATTTCAATACATTTTCTTGATGCATTCTTGATGAGTTTCACAAGAAAGTTGGCCACCGTGTTTCTGATGCACTCTTAGTGCATGAATTCTTTTTGAACTCTTAATGAATGAGTGGCTATTGTCATCGTAATGTGTATTGTTTGATATGTTTCTAATGTCCCTAGAGATTCCAGTGCGCACCCTAGTGTAGTGAACTGTTATGACCACTGAAACTGCAATTACCACAAAAGGCTTTGAAGTAATTCGATTTTCAGATCGTCAGTTGGAGATGAAATCCAAACTTCACTTCCTATTTAATTTTGCATGCAACCATTGATGACAGGCTCTTCATTTTTTGCA
>JAJIZL010041815.1:0-16555 GCA_023969395.1 Amblyomma maculatum
CCTGGAGGCTTCGCGATTGCCTTAATGCGGTTATTTTGTAATTCAAGCGTCTGTTGAAGTGTCCAAGTGAATTAAGCGTCTGCTTCGGCAGGAAGTGGATTATCCCTGCTGCTTCCCCGTATGGGCAAATGATTGTATCCCTTGCAGATATTCAACCACCACCAGAACAGCAGTCTTGTCATCTCTCCCCTCTGTAAGGTTATTTAAAGCTGACTCGCTACTTCGATCTAATTATAGAACTAATAACTCATTAACTTCCACTCAGAAGCATTCATACGGCTAGAAAAGAAACCTATCCATTTTCAGGGAAATTTTGTTAATGAAAACTTCTTCCAGGTCCCCAGAAGATGCTTGTCCGAATTAATGAAGTAATTATTTCCCTTTTACATTACGTACTCCTTAACACTTGTGAGAGTTTTACGTTTTTGAGCAGATGGCAAAAATTCTCGAACCTTCAACGGAGGCACTGAATACGCGGAGCCATTCAGCGAGCGTTTGTACTTTCATGCTGTGATAAAATTTTAATCGATTGAGGTTCATGAAAAAAAAACTTTGAAGGGTTCAACGCTGCTGAACCGAATATGGAGCGAAAGCGTTAGCTACGGATGGCAGAGGCCCCGCCGGGGTGGTGCAGTGGTAAGACGCCCGACTACTGTGCCGGAGTTCCCGGGTTCGAACCCGACCGCGGCGGCTGCGTTTCGATGGAGGCGAAACGAAGTGGCGTCCGTGTGCTGTGCGATGTCAGCGCACGTTAAAGATCCCCAGGTGGTCGAAATTACTCCGTAGCCCTCCACTACGGCTCCTCCTTCTCTCTTTCCACTTTCATTGCCACCTTCCTCCCTTCCCTTACGGCGCGGTCCGGGTGTCCACAGAGCAAGTGTGACAGTTACTGCGCCTTTCCCTTCCTGTGAACCAATTTAACTTAACGGATGGCAGACCGTTCTTCTTCTTCTTCCTCGTCTTTTTTCTTTTTCTTTCCAATTCCAATTCGTCAAAAGTGATGTCAGAGTTTCTCCGCAGTTCTTCATACGTGCAGCTACCCTCTGATGGCATGCATAAGCACGCGTATCACTTACCCAATCCTGCACAAAACCCGACGGGGTGAACATGAATCTTTCAAAGTAGACCAGATATGCGCTGCCAAAGCAAATGGATCTAACATCTCCGCCGCGCTTGCCGGATCATTCGGTCGTTCATTTCATATGCCCGTGCTGCTTACTGTAGACGCGCTAGTAATTTCAGTGGCGCGAAGAAGATCTGAGCTTCTATCCAACTTCTGAGCAAGTCCACAGTCGAAAGTTCGAGACGCTTAGGGGCATCTGTGTATGTGAAGGTGAAAGCTCGCTCGCGCAGCGGTGCCTGATTTCCACGTTTTCTCCAGATCCTTATACCTAATTAGACTAGCAGATGCGTGCCAATTAGGCAGCGAAAGGGTATGACACCACCAGAAAATCTGGACGAAGAAGGTTTGTGTCATAGTTCGACGCGAAATAGATTAAACCTTATGCCACTTGAAGCTGCGTTAGTGACATTTGAAGGGCCCCTGAAATGCTACTTGCGGTAATATTCTAATGCAGGGAATCCGTAGATGTGGCTCTTGTGAGTATTGCAGTCAAATTTGAAAGATTTGAGTATAATTTACAAATACATTTTTAAAAATTGCTCCTGGCGACCTCTTACGACCGACTGAGGCGACACATCCCCTCGCGCACCGCGCGTAAACCTCCCACGTGACTTCAGATGGGCTTCCTTGAGGGGCGAGAGAAGGGGTATCATTTTCGATTGCCCTTATCTTCAGAGCTGATAAGATCGCTTGAATGCATTTGTGTTGCGGCGGCGACTAATGGGATACCTACTGCTATTGGTACGCATTTTCTAACTGTCATAAAGTTTCAATGGCACATCTGGCACGTCGAGTATCTGTGCATCATCATCATCATCATCATCATCATCATCATCATCAGCCTGACTATACCCACTGCAAGGCGAAGGCCTCTCCCATATTTCTCCAATTAACCCGGTTCTGTGCTAGCTGCATCCACTTGACCCCTGCGAACTTCTTAACCTCATCCGTCCACCTAACTTTCTGCTGCCCCCTGCTACGCTTTCCTTCCCTTGGAATCCAGTTTGTTACCCTAAGCGACCATCGGTTATCCTCTCTTCGCACTACATGTCCTGCCCATGTCCATTTCTTCTTCTTCTTTCTTCTTATCTCTGCATGGTGTTGTCCAACTCGCCGCTTCGGTGGCTCGACAACGGCTGACGTCACAGTTGCTGTTGCAACTATGAGCCTCTATAGCCAACGACCTTTACTGGTACGGGAACCGTAGAAAAACCCATACCTTAATTTTGGACTAGAAGCATGCAATGCACCTTCTCTCTCTCTCTCTCTCTCTCTCTCTCTAAAGCAATCCACTTTACTATTATGGATTACATAACGTATTGCCTAACGTACTATTACCTAACGTATTACGGAACGTACTATTACGGTTACGTAACAAGAACCGATTCAGGAACGAGGAATACTTTCTTTGTCCTTTCCCTAGATAGGCGGCCTAGCATAATCATGTGGCATGTGTGAGTGGTACTGTAGTACCACTCACACATAGCAACCGCATGAATCATTGAACGTCTGTGAATGTTTCATTAAAGTGAGGCAAATAAAAACTTCAAATTAGAGTGATTGCCTAGGGCTCAGTTCGAATCCAAGATAAATAAGTATACAGGCGCAACCAAATTGCAGAAAAGCAAAATACAAATAAGTGGTAGCACCTGTACGTCATAAGACATATGCCCTGCGAGATTAATAAAAATGTACTTCTCTCTCTTCGTTGAAAAATGTAAGCTTCAAGTTATCTGCACAGCGTACGACTTTCTGGAATGGGTTATAAATCCAGGTCATCACATGCCGTACCACGCCGCGTGACGCCAGGAAACTTTTGCCTGCCACGTCTTTGAAGCCCTGAATATAAGCCAGAGAACAACGCAGCGCTCACGCTGCCTCTGCGACCCTCACTCCTTACTTTTCATTTTCGGCATGCGTGCAATAACCTCAACAGCGCACTTCTGTTTGCGCATTGTGCTTCGGCTTTAGGGTGTACGCGCGCTCATCTCCTAAGCATTCGGATCAAAACTCTACTACATTTTTACTCGACAGTTTTCGACAACAGTAAGCAAAACTACACTGCAGCGCCAGCAGCCGTTCAGATCTCAAAGCAAGTCCATTAAAACGCAAGTTGGAGTGCCATGTTCAAACGATCACTTCCCAGAATTACAGTAAATATATCTACGCCGCAGGAGTCGGTGGAACGTTCCGCCTCCGTCTATAAAGGACTTCTCCTCGCTGCAGCAAGCAAAAACTTACGCCTTAATGAGCCACGTGAGTTTAAACGCGCGAAGTGTTATTACAAAGTGTCATTACAATGCCGGCGATGGCTGGACCGGGTGATCTAAGGGTTGAACTGACCGACTTCGCACTATTTGTGCAATATACCACAAAGTTCGGGCTTCTGGTTCAGCTACGCTTCTGGGTGGTAACTGACTTAATCGTCCCTCAACCGGTGCTACAAAAAGTCATCTCTTGCACAAAACTGTTGTCGGAATCTGTCAGCCTCAAAATGTCACGAGAGTCGATCGTTTTTGCTGTAGTAATGCGCTAACGAATCAAGATTAAATCTTGATTAAGATCTCCGATTGTGCAGCGTTGGTTAGGCTGTCCTCGATGAATGAGCTTTGGTGAATGTTGCATGTTAGTTTATTCAATGTATTGAGTCATATTTTAAAACCGAACCGCCTTCATTTTCAGAGGCCGGTGGTCGTTCCTTCCTGGAAGACGCGCAGCTGGACTTCGAGAACAAACTAAGGGACCAGGCAGCGGCTGCGTTCCCACCTCAATCAACCGAAAACAGATTCGACAAAGCAGCAATGTTCTACAAGAGCTGTATGGATACTAATGACCGTGAGGGAACTGCTTTCAAGACTCTGCTCAAGGATGTTGCCCTCCCTTGGCCTGCTGTCAATGCCAGCATAGATCCCCTGGACGCACTCCTGGCTCTTTCCCTTCGGTGGCAATTTCCGATGTTTCTCAATGCACACGTCTCAGTCAACGAGAATGGGAACCGCAAACTCACGATACATCCTACTTTCCTTGCCCTCGACCTGGACATGCTCCTGGAGGAACACAAATCTGACAGTGAGAACAGCCGCCGGGTCTGCAGACTTTTCAATGCACTCAACGAAGAAAAAGAAATTGGAACATCTTTAAACCACACAATATGGTGTCAAGAGCTCGCCAGACTTCAATCAGCTTTTCTTCGTCGGCTGAGCTATAACCACGAGCCTCTGTGGGCCTCCTACGATAACGTCTATGAGTTTTCAGTCAATGTCACGCCGGGCATCTCTGCTGACCACTGGGTGCGTAGCATCAACAACCACGCTCAAGTTGATTCGCAAGTCCTGAGCAGCTCTCACGTCGACGCTTATGACCCGGGATACCTAGAGCAGTTAGCAGAAATCCTTACAAAGACGCCAAAGCAAGACCTACTGAGCTTCTTCGGCCTGACCTTCGTCGAAGTCGTCGGCCGATCCGTAAGTCAGTTGATGTCATCAATATATGGCCAAAGTGCGAGAGTCGCGCGTAAGCGCCATGCGATTTATTGCTATCAGGCAACTGAGGTCGCGTTGCCAGGGGCTCTCGCATCGCCTGCAGCCACATACCTTTACAGGGATCACCGTGTCCAGAAGGTCAAAGAGGTCGCCAGAGTCGTTCTCACATCATTGAGTGAGAGGCTGCGCCAGTCGCGTTGGTTCAGTAAGGAGTCAAAAAACATAATTACCAATGATCTAGAAGCGGAAGTTCTGCTGGAGGGCCTCGAACGCAGAGTAGCGTTTGAAAAGCAAAAGGCTCCAACTGTGACTGACTCCTTTCTGAAGAATGTGCCGCTTCTGCCACATGACTACTGGATCAACTTCCATCGGCGGTTCAAGTCTTTCACCAGCGACTACGACTGGACAAACCCGTGGCGGCAGGTTAACACCGGACATGTCTCAAGTTCTCTGGTAATTCCCGACTTGTACATGCTGCAGAGAGTCCTTCCCGACGATGCATACGAGAGCATTAACTATGCCACCGTCGGATCGCTCATTGCCAGACAGGCCATTGCGGCTCATATGACAAAAAATATTACTAACAGTGATGGCAGAAGGCTGGACTCGCTTACACACCAAGGGCGACTCTTTCGAAAAGAAACAATTGATTGCCTCGTCGATGCTTTTGAGGCTCGCTACAATTTTACAACTGAGAGCACTGCGGAGGCCAAGTCTGCCCTGTTCGTTGCTTGGTCTAGTCTTCCGCCGCTAATCGCCGCTTTGCGTTCCAGCGCTGGATATCCAGACTGGAGCATCGGCTTCCACCACTACTCCCCCAAGCAGCTGTTCTTTATTGTCCTGTGCTTCAGTGTGTGTCGGCAAGGAACGCAAGCTACCGCAGGCTTCAACGAAGCTGCTTGGTGCAATTTTCCACTAAGCATGTTCGCACCATTCAGCGCCACGTTCCGGTGTCCACAAGGTAGCCCCATGCATCCTACTGCCTATTGTAGTGAGTTATAATCACTGCAAGAGCAGACGACTTTTTACTATAAATAAGGATTGTGATTCAAACATTTTTATTTACTTTTTCAGTGACAGCGGATGAACTTTGCTCTATTGACACTTGGACGCGATGTAGTGCAGATGGTCAAGTTCTTTCATCTGCGCTTTTCGTACATCCCAATAGCTTGTGGGTATTTTAAAAACACCTTGCACCATAAATTCCGCTTTTGAGTCCTGTTTCATTAATTATTAAGGACAAATATTATGATGAGTGGCAAGTGGCAGAGGTACTTTTACTGCACTTTAACTGGAGGTAACTGAGAACGAGGAATGACGTTTACCTTGCTATGCATGATAGAACTCTGGAAAACCGTTTTGAGAATTGGCGCGATGTTAAAATCTGCCTGTCCATATATGATTTCTTAGTTGCCTTATATTGTAACAACAAAGCTGTTTTTAACTGAGGTGCGTCAAGTTTTTACTGCGTTTACGACGACACCGGAACCCCTCGAAATAACCTATAATAATTCTGTATGCTTGCCTAAGCCACATTGTTTTTCGCACCTAAGCACGTATGTTGGACATTCGAGCTAAGGGGAAAAAAAAAAAGTATCTATCATTCCGCTCACTCGAATGAAAAGAAATATTGTAGAGCCTACTCTATTATTGTGTTGTCAAAGCCGTGTGAACACAAACTAAATGAAAGCTTTTCAGCCCTAGTACGCAGGCTGGCACAAATAATATACCCCAAGGATTCTCTTCTTCTCTCAAGGAAATTTTTTTAAATTCTGGGCATACGGAAACCGCCACCTCAGCTGATACTTGAAACCTAAACAAAAAGGTAAGCGTTATTCCAGACGTGCACCACATTACCCATAATCCTGAGAAATGGAAAGCCGCAAGATTAATCCTAAACATACATTCAATTATTCAATTACGCAATTGCTTCAACAATGTGGTTTCCTGCCAAGTGAGAGGCATCGCATTTCTAGTTGTATTTCGTCTTTCAGTTGATATTAGAATATTAACACATCTGGTATTTCCACTTTAGGTTACAAAACGAGACGACACGAAAAAAACGATACTACCTGTAACCTCGAGTTAATTCATTTAAGTACTCTTACTTTCCAAGAACCATAGTCGACTGGGTTAGCCTCACTAACGACACAGTCACGCAGAAATAACATCTTTTCAAGAGCACCTGAAATAATTCACTAATATTGTTCTGCCTTTCTGTATGTCCAATTGTTTGCATGCACCCACCTTGCTAAGGTCTTGAAGGAAGACCGCAGTATGAATAAATCGATAGGAAACTAGGTGCCTACCGGTCTTTTCAGCCCCTCTGTGCATACGTATACTTTGTCGGAAGGTAAATTGAAAGACAACGAAACACCGGTTGTCCTTAGTTGCATAAACCAGCCTGCTCAATAATACCCAGAAATGTGGCGCAACAAACACAATCATATGCGAAGAGACACAACACACGCGCACTGTCGGAAATACAACAGTATCGGACAAGAAACTACTCTTCTGTAAAAATATGCCATAATAAGCTGACACGCTAGACAGTGTGAAGCAGATGTCGCGCCCGTTGCGGCTGCCAGACGCGCTTGTCGAACCCAGCTCCAAGGACGCCGTCTCAACATTTCCGTCCCTCATCCCCCGCTGTCTGACTTCCGACCTTGAAAAAGCAGTAGTTAATCGAATGCGAGGGAGATTCTTTGTGGAGGTTCGGTCGTGCGCACCACGCGACTCCCATCGCCAAAATTATTTTTTGTTCCTTTTTATTTTTATTTTTTGCGCTCGGCGCCATCTATCGTGATAGCAGTGTACTATGTCCATGCTTACCGTGCTCTTCGTGCTTGCCGTGAACTTTTGTTTTTATTTTTGAATTCGGGACGGTTTGTTGTACAAATTGCGGCTTGCTTTTCTGTCAATCTTCAGCATTCATCCGTGACTGCCTGCGCCTAAAGCTTGACTGGGCACCCAATTAACCATGTTCGCGTTAATTAGAGTGATTAGGGCATGGGCACAGGCGTGGCCACGAGCATTTGGAATGGTTGCACGGTCTGAATCACCTCTTGGACTCTTAGATGTATGGAGGAAACTTTATTTTCTACAGATTCAATGTGTTTGTGACCGTTGCTGGTCACTTTTGCGCCGTGGTCGATCCTCGGTCCAGGACGCCGCACTTCACTGCTGCCACGGTGGCTCGGAGTACGAGAAATTTATTTATTACAAGTTCCTGCAGCGCCCGAAGGCACGATGCAGGAACAGGGAAGAAGGAAGGGAGGGAGGGCAAGTACTCTTCCAAAAAAGGCCAGAAAAAACAAAAAAAAAAAAAAAAAAAAAGGAAACACACGCAAGAGAACTGGGCGCCACGTCACACATCCGATAAAAAAGCCCGAAATAAATTTTCAGTGCAACACTCAGTGATGCCAGCTGGCAGCCGGTTCCACTCATTGATAGTCAGTGGAAAAAACGAGGTTTTATACACATCTGTCCGGCATTTTATTTCGCGGATCTTCCACTGATGATCAAGTCGTCTAGACAAAAAGTGAGGTTGAAGCAGGTACCGGTCTTTGTCAATGCTGAACTTTCCAAAATAAATGCGATACGTGATCTGCAGTCTGAAATGTTTTCTGCGGTGAGTTAAAGATTCCCAACCAAGATGATGTTTAATAGACGTGACACTAGATGAAAAATTATAATTGTTAGACACAAATCTGGCAGCATTATTTTAGACGCGTTCGAGCATGTCTGATAAGTAAATAAACTGGGGATCCCATACAGGGCATGCATATTCAAGAATTGGCCTTATGTAAGTGAAATACAGGAGCTGCTTGACATTTGACTGCGCTTTGCTGAAATTACGCTTTAAAAAATTAAACATTCTGCAGGCTTTCGATGTAATATGTTCAACTTGTCTCGTCCACGTAAGGTTAGAGGTGAAATATACGCCGAGATAATTATATTAAAAAATTCTTTTGCAGGGGAACATTATTTATTGAGTAGCAGGTCGGTAGAGGGGAACGCTTACGAGTGAACGAGACAAGTTTGCATTTTGAAATGTTCAAAGACATTTGCCATTTTGAGCACCAGTACTGGATAAAATTTAAGTCTCGCTGAAGTTTTAATGCGTCAGAAGAATTTTCCACAACACGGTAAAGCACACAGTCGTCAGCATGTAGCCGAACTTGGCAGGTGAGGTCAAGAACAATATCATTAATAAAAATGATAAAAAGAAGGGGTCCAAGGACAGACCCCTGGGGCACACCTGAGGAGACGTTTACGGAATCGGAGTGACAACCGTTAATTACAACACGGTGCATGCGGTCCTGGAGATATGAATGAAGCCAGTTGAGGATATTGGGATGCAGACCAAGACAACGTAACTTATGTAATAATAGCACATGAGGTACAGAATCAAAGGCTTTTTTAAAATCCAGAAATACACAATCAATTTGATATCCGTGGTCAAAAGAGGAAAACAGATCATTACTGAACTCAAGTAAATGGGTGGTACAGGAAAAACCCATTCTAAAGCCATGCTGAACTTGCGTAAAGAAGTCATGAGAGTCAAGGTGTTTCATGACTGCACTGTAAATTATATGTTCCAGTGTTTTACAACACACGCTAGTCAGAGAAATGGGTCGGTAATTAACAACAGACATTTTCGAACCGCTTTTATGCACTGGGACAACATTAGCATTTTTCCAGTCATTTGGCAAACATGCCGAGTTAAGCGATGTTTGGAACAAGGTGACTAAATAATGAGCAATTTCGTTCGCACATGATTTTAAAACAAAGGTAGGTACACCATCAGGGCTGCTGGCGGAGGCGGCCCTGATGTTATTAAGCAGTTTTAAAACACCATGGTAAGTAAAAACAATTTCAGGCATGGTTTCGGTAATTCACGAGTGTTCGGAAGTTCACCGATGTACGCTGGCGCAAAGACAGACTGAAAATAGACATTAAACCGACAGGCTTTATCACCATTAGTACTAACAAGGTCACCATCGACGTCTAAGTTTGGGATTCCGACTGGTTCGCGTCCGTTGTGTTTCAGAAACGTCCACAATTCCTTGGGATTACTACGCAGTTTAGAACCCAGATTGTTAAAGAAGTTATCCTTATGAGCTTTAATTTCAGTTTTTAGTGTACTGCCAAGGGCCCGAATTGACTGCAATACAGCAGGGCAACGATTCTTTTTATACGATTGAAGAAGGCGATGTTTTTTCCTGACAAGCCGTCTGATTTGTCGAGTGATCCATGGTTTGTCGCGGCGCCGCTTACCAGAAAGAAGTTTTGTTGGGATGTACTTATCAATTAGGCTGCCCAATTTATTTTTGAATACCTCCCAGAGTGAAATGCAGTCTAAACTCTGACTTAGAGTAATAAAATTGGGAAGGAAGGAAGCAAGTTCGTTATTCATTGATGTATAATCGCCCCTGGTAAAAACAAAGACTTTCCTAGGGAGACCTTTTGGAATTAAATAAGGAAAATGCCTAACATTAGCAACAACACAACTATGATCACTTATTCCTGGTATGATAACAGTGCCGCGCACTACCGATGGTCGGTTACAGAAGAGTAAATCTAACACTGAAGATGAGTGCTGAGTTTCCCGAGTAGGCTAAGTGGCGTACTGATATAGATCATTAGTAGTAATTAATTCACAAAAAGCCAAAGACAATGAAGATTGATTCGTACGAAGAGGTTTGTAGTCAACCCATTTGAAATCAGGCATATTGAAATCCCCGCCAAACAGAAAGTCATTTTTTAAGTCAAGCAAGAAATCAGTGACCTGAAAATGTCAGGGTTGGTAGCGGAAGGGGGACGGCAGACGGAACCAATAGTCAGGTCCCTTCCATTGCTTAGGCGTAGGTTACACCACACTGATTCGCAGCCAACTAGGGGCGCTGTTATTGCCGAAGAGCGAAAGCATTCCTCAACTAGCAGAAATACCCCTCCACCATGCAAGTGTCGGTCTCGACGATACACGTTATAACCAGTTGGGAAAACTTCCGGGCTCAGAACGGAATCATCCAGCCACGATTCAGTGCCAATTATAACATGAGGCTTAACGGAGGAAACATGGGCAGCAAATTCATCAGTTTTATTTTTTATACTCCTGCAATTCACGATGAGAATTGTCAATTCAAAATTTGATGATGCCGAAGGCGTAGAATGAAGATCAGGCCCATGCTGGTGAGCAGGCAGCTGCCTCCCTTTTTGCTATTCCCGAAGCTCAACAACTCGGTCATGTTCACAATCATAGACAAAGCACGTTTTATTTACGAAAAGCTTATCAAATCGCAACTTCAAAGGAAAAGCCTGATCACGAGCGTATTGTGAAAGCTTGAAACGTGCCTTTCTAACCGCAGGCGTGAAGTCTTCGCGCAAGGCGAACTCAGTATCCTTGAGCCTAAAACCACATGATAGGATATTGTCCTTGACCTTATAACTGCAAAATTTAACGACAATATGTCGGGTTTTGCCTTCAACAAAGCGACTTATTCGGTGAGCCCTTTCGATACTTTCAGAAGGAACATCTTGGAGAAGAAAAGAGGAAAAGAAAGCGCGCACATTTTTTCCAGATTCAGACCAACTCTCTGTTGCGGAATTTTTTAGACCTAGAATAAGCAGGTTATTTCTGCGGGACCTATTGGATACATCTTCAAAACAAGCCTTAAGATGCGCAATATCGCTGGATAAGGTGTCAACACAGGGTAATGCATTCGGAGTACGAGCATTTGCAGTCTGCCGTAAGGAATGCAAGTCGGTCTCTAGTGCAGAGACACTGCCCAGGAAGCCTTGCAAAGACGCACTTGTAGCGCTCTGCTGTTGTTTGAGCATGTGGAGTTCCTGAAGAAACTGCGTCTGACGTAGTTCTAGACGTTTCAATACTGCGTAAATCCCAGCAATAGCTTCGCTATCCGAACTAAACTGAGGAGCATCGTAATCGGGACCGGGGTTGCTCTCAACATCACCAGATAATAACAGTAAAATTTGACATAGGAGACCATGACCATACTTCCACATAGCAGCACACTTTTTCATACCACAAAGCAGGCCGTCGGGGCACGACACCGCAATAATACATCGATTGGAACTGCAATAGCATACAGCGGGAAACCGGTAACCAACCTGAGCAAGAAACAGCGGTGAGCGGATGGCGGCTGCGGTGTCGTGCCCCAGCTGGCTGGCTTGAAAGTGACGAATAAATAACCGCCCCTCGAAGATGGTGCTGCACGTGCATCCGTGTTGCCAGATCACCAGCGCAGTCGGAGCCAAACTGGGAGGCAGATGCAGAGGCGGGACGCAGCAACTTGCTATCGAAGCACCATCGGCAACAATTGAGCTGAGGTTGAAATGGACAGGCGCATGCTTGAATGCCTCATCCAGTGATGATGGATCCATGGGAGACCAAGAGAAGAGGGCGCAGGACAGCACCTGAGCAAGAAACAGCGGTGAGCGCATGGCGGCTGCGATGTCGTGCCCCTTGCTCTTATTTGCTCTTTCTCCTCCTCGTTGGCCAACACGTGCTTCTACTGCGTACCTGTCGGGTTTTCTATTTCGGGATCCAAGACTGCCTCAAGACAGGTTCATGTGACGGGCTTGAGTGACGGTGTACTATGACACCATGGGCATTCATCTTCATATTGAACAGGAAAAATCTTGCGTAATTTGTATTGGTGTGAATAAGTGCCGGTTTGTAATCTGCGCCAATCTACTGCCTTCTCTTGGATTAGCCTTTTTTGTGGGGCGGGGTAGCATTTTCGCTGGCCTCTGTAATGATCTAGTATATCTGAGTACGTGGGGATAACAGGGTCAAAGGTGCCCGTCGTGCAGAGTGTTGAGTGCGCTCGGTCGACGTACCCTAGCTCGAGCTAACTCATATGCTGCCTCGTTGCCCCTCATCCCTTCGTGTCCCGGAACCCATAATATACTGTGTCTAGTGTTCATTATATGTCTTGTCGTCGTTTGTAGAGTACGATTGGTGATTCTGACAATTCTATCCCTTGTGTAGTTTTGGCACGCATGTTTGGAGTCCGTCACTATTGTGGGGTTCTGTCCTGTTGCATCGCCATGCGCTATTGCCAGAGCGATTGCAGCTTCTTCAGCTGCCTCTATGCTTGGGTTGTTTATTGCTACGCTGCATATTTCTTTCCCTCCAGCATCACCACAGCGACCAATTTACGTTGGTGTCGGTACTTTGTTCCGTCCCTGTAGACTACGCTGGATTGTCGATAAATTCCCTGTTGAGTGCGCGAACTCTGGCTTCTCTTCTGTCATTGTGCATATTGGGGTCCATGATCCTGGGTATGGGTCGTACCCTTATCCTCTTTTTTTCTGTTTTTGTCCTTAATCGGTTCCTTATCTTTTTGTGTGGCCATGGGTATGCCTAATTTCTCTATTAGCTGTCTTCCCGTTCTTGTTTGGGTGAGTGTCCAGTTGAGCGCTACGTTACGCTTCTCGTAGCTCGTCGAAATTAATCAATACACCTATTGCCATTAACTTTTCGGTTAGTGTTGACATCGGAAGTCTTAGCGCTGTTTTGTAAGCTTTGCGTAGTATGGTGTCAATTTGTAGGACCTCTTGCTTGTTTAGTTCGTGGTAAGGTAGGCTGTACGTTACCCTGCTCGTGACGAGGCTAAGAGTCTAAGTGTATCCTGCTCTCTCATGCCCTTCTTTTTGCTGCTGACTCTTCGCACGATTGTGTCGACTTTTTTTATTCTTAAGCAAGCTTGCCATAAGGCATATTATAAAAACCCGTGTAAATTATTTTCCGTAAGAAACCGGAGAAGGTTCCTGCTCTTATTGTTGTCGGTGAGCCATTTGGAGAAGTCCTCTTCCCTTGTTGCGGTTAGTTCTGTCGTCTTGATCTGTTGTATTCTGAAGGGAGGCGATGGTTTTGCTACAACACCCTATGCTTTGAAGCCGCACTCCAAGCACACAGACTTACGTTATCTCTGGTATCGTCTGATTTCCAAGTTTCAGAGTGATTTGAGAGTCATAATTCCTTGTGCCTTTCTTGATTCGCATGTATTCTGATTTTTCTGCTGAGCACGACGGTCTTCAGGCCCTGGCGTATTGTTCAGTGAGGTCAATCGCCCTTTGAAGCCGCTCTTCTTGTTCTGCTAGGTATCCTGTGGTCGTCCATATTGTTATGTCGTCTGCGTAAATTGTGTAGCAGACGTTCTCTATCTTGTCTAGTTTTTATGTGAGTCCTATCATCGCTACATTGAATAGATAGTGGGAATATTACCGAGCCTTGAGGGGTTCCCCTTGTTTGGCGCCATGAAGCTCCCCTCTCTTACGTTTCCGATGTCTATCGTAGCCGTTCGGTCTGTCAAGAAGGCTTTCACATAGCGGAAGGCTCTGTTTCTGCCGTTTATATTTCTGTGACCTTCCATGGTGGCCGCATGCCCCAGGTTGTCGAAGGCTCCTTTTATATCGAGTGTCAGTACTATGCGTTCTCCACTTTTTGGTAGTTCACTTTGGTTCCTCCTTTGATTGTAAGAGCACGTCTTAAGTTCATGGATAGTCCTTCTGAGGCCAAACATGGAATTAGGGTAATATCCCTTGTTCTCCATGTAGTTTGTGATCTTTTCCTTGACCACTCTCTCGTATATCTTCCCCGAGGCAAGAGGTTAGGAAGATTGGTCTTAAGTTTTCAATTTTCTGTCTTTTGCCCTGCTTTGGTATCATAATTACCTCTGCGTGTTTCCATTCTGTCGGCACGTTCCTTGTTCCAAAATTTCGTTTAGGTATTTGGTGAGTTCGGCGATGGCCGTGTCTCCCATGTTTCTAATTGTAGCGTTGTTTATTCTGTCTTTTCCGGCCGCCGTATTTCTTTTGGCTTCCCCTATGGCTGCCCTTACCTCTTCTTTGGTGATTCCTATCCAGGCTCGGGGTGTTCTCCTGTATATTCCTGGTCTTGCTTTGGGAGCTTGGATGTGCAGTAGCATTTTTCCTTCAGTGCCTGTGTTAGCTGATGTTCCGTATCCGGGAACGAGTTGATTAGTTTATTCATGGATTTTCCGCTTTCAGTTTTGGTGTTTGTTGGATCTATCATTACTATTAGTATTTCCCAAGTTCGGGCCATGCCTAACCTTCCTCTACGTGTTTCTGTGAACTGTTGCTAGTTTTGCGTGGCGATGTTGTCTGCGCGCTCTGATGCTTTCTTGGTTAGTTCTGCGACCTTAAGTTTGAGTTTCTTGTTGTGTTTTTGCTTCCCGCATTTCCCAATAAGACTTCTTCGTACTTCCCATAGGTGAAAGCGGTAACTCTACTTCTGGGTTTTTTTCAGTGCGAGCGATTGTCTTCGTGTATTTTCCTCTGGCCTTCGTGAGCTCCATACACCATTCTTCAATGTTAGCTATCGGTTTTGTGCTTTCTTCGCTGTGGTCCCTAAAAGCGTCCCAATCCGTGATTTTGGCGCTTCCTAGGTACCTTTTCATTTCTCCTGTGGCTATTTTTTTTGCTGAGGATGAAATGATCACTCCCTAAGGTTTCCATTGCGTTTTCCCTCTGGATATTTTCTCATTGTTGTTTTAGAAGGCCAGGTCAGGTGTCGTGGCTCTGCAGACGCTGTTTGCTGTCCTCGTCGTAGTCATAGGGTCGTTAGCTAGCTCCATGTAGTATTTCTCTGCGCTTTCTGCTACGCATTTACATTTGGCATCAAGCTTTTGGTATCCCCAAATGGGGTAGGATCAGCAGTAGTTTTCGGCCTGTCATAATGCTTGCTTCTTTGAAAAGCGCTTCCATTCTGGATTTCCTTTGTTTTGGCGGGCTGTATGCGTTTATATGATAAACACACTATCCACGGGCTTTTTGGGCACGATTTCTAGTATCATGTGGGGTATGTCCGTTTCAGTTATGTTGCTTTTGCCGATTGTAGTAATTGATTTATGTACTAGAGTAACGGCCTTGCCGGAACCATCTCCGTCATACATCTCGTATGCGATTTAGTCCGGCCCTGTATTTTTGGATGGCAATAATGTCCGGTGGTTTTTTCCTGGTTATTTATTAGCTATATGAGCTGAGTTTGTTTTCCGTTATTCCTCTATAGTTCTAGTGCCAAATTTTTAGGCTTCCTTTCTTGTTTACCGTTTTGTTTTTGCCGTTAGACATTTTATCTCCTAGCTTCCTGTTCTTCGCAATGGATAGCCTATTGCTCATATGTTTCCGCATGTATTTGCTGTGCGCTTCCTTCATTGTGGTTGCAACTTTCCCTTTGATATAGTTATATTTTCCATCCATTTTGTCCAGGTTTTCACTGACTGTGATATGGTGTTTCATTAGTGCGATTTACGTTGCTCTCACCATCTCCTGATCTAGTTCTTGGATTTCTTCTAGTTTGTTTTGTGCCACTTTTATGGCTGCCACTTCAGCAGATTTTTCCTAAGTGGGTACGTTTCGAATTGTTCGTTATCCGAGGGGAAGGTGGGTTTCCTGGCGTGTTGTAAGTTTTTTAGTGCGTACATATATTGCGCTTTTTGGCTTTCGATGTCGGCTTTAAGATTCGTGTTTTGTTCTTCTAGCTCCTTGACTCTTCTATCGCCTTGAGCTAGCTTCTCTTCTAGTTTTGCTATCCTATTCTCGAGTTGCGCTGTCTCGTTAGAGTATGACGCAATGATTGCACAGTTATGTTCAATTGGCCAGCTCACCTTGTTCTCCGGTCCCAGCTGTGGCTTGATGGGATCTTGGTTCTTGTTCTCGGTCGGTAGTTTTGGGAACTTCGTCTTGTCGCTCCTGGAAATCGTTGTTTTCATTTCGCTTTGTGGACTTGGATCTTGACTTCATCGCCGATTTTGATCTGTATATCATGCACTTGTCTTCCTTACTTGCTAGCGTTGTTTCTGAGCGGAGTAGTTTGTTTCTTGCGTTCTCTTTTTTGCTTTTCTCTGGGCCTACTCATGCGTGTAGTATCGTCCTCCTTGTCTCGATCTCTTTTTTT
>JAJIZL010041817.1:2852-21564 GCA_023969395.1 Amblyomma maculatum
CCCCCCCCCCCCCTTTTTTTCTTTTTTTATTTTTTTATTATTTATTTATTTTTCCCTACTCCCACTCTTCGGCCGTCGTGGCCAGGAAGAGTGAAAATAGCCCGCATTCTTTCGCAGCAGAGACTATGCATCCAGGCACCTGTGTCAGCGCAGTTCGACAGGCCTGTCCAGCACCTGCGATGCACCTGCGATGGCACACCTGGACATCATCCTTCCCTACTGTATCTGTCTCTTTCCTCTGTCTCCCACGTTTTGTTTTCCTACCCAGGTGTGGTCTATGTCCAAATGCTTAAAAAGCCGCAACACTATCCAAGAAGATTCACTCTTGAGAAAGATCGGGCTCCGATCGAAACGTCGAGTCTAATAAAATGTTTCTTTAAATGAAGCGTACCCTTCGCTCTATTATATATATATATATATATATATATATATATAATCTTAAGCGCATTCTATTTGAGAACGATTATTCTACTACTGCCCACTTACGACGTGGACAGTGCAGTGTGATGCTGCAAATATGAAAATAAGAATGTCCTTGCGATGCTTGGCTGAATTGTGAATTCTGTCCTCTGGCCCTAAAGTGGATAGGCAATGCTTGCGCAGCCGCAGGAGACCTCTAAGACTCGATCGGCCCAGTCGAAAAATAAGACCGCCAAGGAAAGCAAGCAAGCAGAAAGGGTTTTCTAATTTAAGTGACGAAGATAAAGAGAAAGAATATGACCCAGGTAGAGCAAAAATAAATTAAAAGCATTTCTGAAAATGCTGTCGCCTTTATTTAGGAACCTTTAATTACCACGCTTTGGAAGAAATAAAAGGAAACTTTCAGGAAACCTAAACGTATGCGTGGTGAGTCTACTGAACTTGATAATTTGTAAGATCCGACCAAAAGCTTTCATTTAAGTTATGTTTATTTCATTGAAGAAGTAAGAATAAACAAAATATTAAGTTCCAATTTTTTTTCAGTAGGTAACCGGTCTTCTGCATTTATTCTACTTCAGTCAATATGGCGTATAATAAGGAAGATTGCTGTGACCTTTCTTGTTCTGGAGGCAAGAGTTTTTATCAGAAATGTATCTTTCTCAATGCTTTGGTTTAAATCTTTATTATTTTGAACTTCAACCCCATCAGCACATTTCATTTAGGCTTGGTATATTTGACGCCAGCTTGTTCATAAAAACTGAAACTAAGTTTCAAGTTTTTTGTAACAACGCAAAGTGAGAAACTTTGAAGCTTCCTCTCTCACGCCTAACGGGCTGCCATAACTCTTTAAAAACGCATGCCGCAGGTGAACCAGATATGGGATGAATCCCCGATGCGCTAACGTAAACATCGGAAAAAGCAGCAACAGGCCCCCAAATAACCAATAGCAGGCAAAAACACTTTCACAATTTGACACATAAGAAAACCAAAGTAAACTCTCTCCCCTGAACTGTTGTTTGTCCAGAGTAATGGTGAGTTAAAACACAAATTTTACTTACCTGCCATTTGAAAACTCCGCTGCCATGGGATAAGTAGAGAAGTACCCAACAAAGTCCTCTTCTGCCAACCTGCCCAGTTCCTTAGTAGCGTTGTTTGTCTTCACGATGCTGGCGCCCTCGGATTCCATGAGAACTTGTAGACTCTTGCTTATTTTGGTGGCAGGTGACTCGCCGAAAATGATTGGTTCGCCAGGGTAATGGGCTGAAAGGCTCACTGGAATGACCTTTTCTGCACTTCCAGCCTCGTGTATTCTCCGCAGAGATGGCGCAGAGAGTGTACTCCAGGAAAGCAGGGTCAGCAGGACGAGCGGCAACACCAGGTAGGCTAAGAAGATTTCCCAGCTCCGGATCAGGCTTAGGAACCTTTTCATAAACAAGGCGATGAACACCCTGCACACTGTTCTATGCTTGTTCACTGGCACTGTCACCGCGTCGATGTCTTTCTCTGTAAATTGAAGAGATTCCACAGCCAGCACGTCACTCTCCATTGGACCGTACTTTACTACCGATAAGTATCGCGCCCTACGACTTGATGTATGATTCTAAGGTTTGAGAGAAGTGTCGAATCTATGGGGATGCTTTCAAGCCTCGTAGCGGGGCTGCTACAGCATCTGAAGCAAAAGCCCGTGGACTCCTGGACTAGTAGGGGACCACCCTGGAAAACTTTTAGCAAAAGCCCGTGGACTCCTGGACTAGTAGGAGACCACCCTGGAAGACATTTTTTTTATTATTAAATAAAGTTGTTTCCATCCATCCTACAGCATCTCTGGGGTTGTACAGCTGAACGGCAGGGATTACAAACTTTGAAACCTTCACAAGGTTAGCTACACTGGAGATGCATTATTAATTACGTCGTCTGCGTCAGAATGAAAAACCCATGAGTTTATAAATACCCACGAAAACAAACGATACAAAATCCTGATAATAAGTTTATTTCTGCCTGAAAAGTATACATGGACCGAGGAGCTACGGAAAAAGCTGTAGAAAAACAGCTTGACAAGGCTGCAGCCCTCAATTGTTAAGCAGAAGCAGAAAAAGAACAACTCATTGAGCTTGTAGACAAAGAAAAAAGGAAAAAGGAAAAAAGGAGAAAAATTCAAATGAACAGCAGATAATAAAGTGCATCGCAAAATTTTCCACGGAGGACAGAAAAAACCGCTAACGATCGTTTGTAACAAGTGTATGACGTATTCATGCATAAAATATAGAGCACAGGGCCAAAGACTTTGTTTAGTGGAAGTCAACGTGAAAAATATTTGCCCACACCTTCTTTATACATGCTATGTACCATCCAATGGGTGCAATAGAAAAAAATATAGTTTACATTTGATTAAGCTTTCATAGCGGAAACGAGTGTACAATTTCAGAGATATCATCACTGAGTGTGCGACAGTTGTGGTGGAATATTTAGAAATGATACTGGTGAACTACTTAAAGAGACGAAATATGGTCTTAAATAACACCAAAGTATAAAATAAAGCCGCCAAAGATATCAAGGCTAACGAATAAGTGCAAAAATGCCGCCAAATACTGTATACGATGGGGAATATTCAGCGTTATCTAAAGAACGGTGCCAGCCTCAAAGCGGCAGTTAAAATAAGGCAAGGCGAAAAAACGATGTACGCGCAGAGGGACAAGGCTGGCAATGTCATACGTCTCATTAATAATATGGACAAGGCAATTAAGGTATCGGAGGAGTTTCATACAGTAGGCAAAGAAGTAAGGACCATGATGTGATTTTCAGTAGTAAAGAATAATCAGAGGTTCCGCCAGTAACAGAGGACGAGTTTAAGAAAGCTTTACAAGCTATGAAAGGGAGCAACACAGCTGAGGAGCATAAGGTAACTACAGAATTGTTAAAGAACAGCAGACATCGTGCTAAAAAAACTGACCACCCTGTTTAGGCCTCATGACACCGAAGGTACCGGAATCAAAGAAATATCCTAACATAATGCTAATTCATAAGAATAGCGACGCTAAGGACATGTATAAATACAGACCAATAAGCTTACTATTCGTTACGCGCAAGGTATTTATTAAGAAATAAACCAATATGGTCAGGACAACCTAAGGCTTTAATACACCAAATGATAAGGCAAGTTTTCGGAAAGGGTACTCTACCATCGATCATATCCATACAATCAACCAGGTGATTAAAATTAATCGGAATATAACCAGCCCCTACACATAGCAACTGTTGACTGCGGGAAATCATTTGAATTAGTCGAAAGCAAGCATAGAACAGACAGCTGGGAAAGTTGTTTTTTGTTATCCATATTAAAACCGTGATAAAACGACGAAGAGGAAACAAAAACAGCAACGAAGTCTTATTCCCATTTGATTGACGAAAGTGTGAATTCTAAATTTCGACGGTTATGCGAAAGATAGTTTCTCAAGAAGTCTAAATATGAGCGTGAAGCAGCAAGGCTCCACAAAGCTGCCGTTATTTCACATATTCACTCTCTTTCTGATCGTCTGAAGACATTCGGTCGCCAATTTAAACTTCACGTCGTGTTTTCTTCTCGCAAGAAATTGACCAATATTTGCTCCTCTGTACAACGATGGCATAGTCCCTATTAGGAAAGAAGGCTGAGTTTGAGCGTTTCATTATCTATGCTGAAAGGAAGATGGACTGCGTTATAGGAATTATAATTCGAATGCCTGTGTCTTGTGCGTGGTATGTTGGTCAAATAAGACGTTGCTGAAACGACCGCCTGAAGGAACAGTTTAATTCTCTAAACAAAGCAAGAAGTTTGAACCTTTCTGTGCACTGTAGACAACGAGAACAAGCGTGCGACTCTTTGCGCCACCAAACACGGGTTATTTTAAAACGTAATTATACGCCAGTCAGAGAGTTAGCAGAAGCGTATTACATCGATATGGGAGATTTTGCATGCTTTAGTAAACCATCGTTATAACTGGTTAACCTTAAATTTGCCCTCCTTCATACCACGTGTTTCTGTACTGCAAGGGTGAAACTGATGACAAAGCGTTGCTATGTATGTTTTGTGTCCTAATCTGTGAAGAAGAAGAAGTGCACGGGGAACGTTTCAGTTAGTGGCATCGTGACAGCTGCGCGTGTTGGACCTGACGGTTACGCTGTCGCTGATCTGCCCAGTCTGCGTACATCAATAAACCCCCAACTTACATTTATTTCGGGAGACAATGTACACATTAATGAGTGTGCAATACATTATCAGTTTAAAGTCAGCGCTCGTGTTGTGCTTGTTCCGTCTTCGTCATTTTCGCACTCTTTTCAAATGAAAGCCAAGCAGACATGAATGCATCGTGAAATCAGGGTGCAAAAGAGCCATATCTGAAAGTACTTGAAGATATCTAAATGGCTGCACAGAAACCATAGTTCTGTATAAAGAAAGTAAAAAAAAATCAATAAAAATTTCCTACGAAAGCATAAACGGCTTCATTAGTAAAATTTACCACTTGCTAGAGGACGTTTTCAAGGACATGTAATGACAATTAGAAATCCTGACAATTACAAGCAATGATTAATGACTTATAGAGGAGAAGCAGAATGGTAGGACTAAATATTAATATGCAGAAAACTAAGGTGACGATGAACAGCCTGAGAAAGAAACAGCAGATTAAAATAGGTGGCGAAGAATTGGAACTTACCGGCGATTAGGTCTACTTAGGACAGGTAGTAACCATAGCTTCGGAGGCTAACGAAAAGGATACAACGTAAGTCGAGGGCAACGCACACACCTATGGAGCGAAGAATGGTAGGTTTAACGGCTACCAATAAGGGGCGTGCCGATTGGGTCAGAGAAATACCACGTGTTATTGATATTTCGTCGAAATTACAAAGACGTTTGCATGGGCAGGGCCTGTAGTGCGAAGAGGTCAATGGGAATGGTCGCTACGAGAGGCAACTGCATTCCAAGTGAAGGAAATCGTAGCAGGGGCAGCAGAACATTAATTGTACTCCGCCGAGGTGGCGCAGTGGATAGGGCGCTCGCCTACTGTGCGCAAAGGTGCGGGATCGAATCCCAGCTCCGGCAACCGCTTTCCGGTGGAGGCAAATTGCTAGGTGCTCGTGTGCTGTGAGGTGTCACTGCACGTTACAAAACCCCAGGTGGTCGAAATTTTCAGAGCCAGTATAACGTCTCTCATAGCATGAGTAGCTTTCGGACGCTAAACCCCCGAAATTTCGAAAAAAAAAAATTGCGGTGGGTGAATGCGGTTAAGACGTTCGCAGGGATGAAATAGATGCAGCTAGCTTCGTGAAAGAACAGGTCCTAGACGCCCGAACAAGACAGTATAAAAGGCCGCTTTAAGTGGTCACTGCACGCAAATACGACGCCGCAGCTACAAGCGGAGATAACTTCCGTGAGATTATCCGTGAGGTCTAGGAGATCTGAACCAACTACGGCCATCGTCAACGCTGCCACAGGTTGCGTCGCTCACGTACCGACATGAATCATTAAAAGGCAGCCCTTAAGTAATTATATCCCGCACTAATATTTTAACTGTAACCTTGTTATAAATCAGTCCAGCGTAATTCTTTTAGCACTGAGCCCATTTTGGAGGTGTGTGTAGCCAATACTGAGCGAATATACTTCAAGTACAGACAAGTCAACATCAAAGCTGAGGGTGTTAAAAATATTTTGAAGATTTAATAAAGCAGAAATGAGCAGGCTAGTCCTGCGGACAGACCATGTTTCTGTTGAGGAGCACATAGTGAAGTCTGCGTATGAGACGTTTTCCACTGCTGCCTGATGTGGAAGCGCAATATTTCTTGCTAATGATCTGCACATATTTATCTGTGCGAGATCCGGAAATGTGTAAGAAGTGTTGATTAGAGATATGTAACAAATCCTCTATCACAATAACTCATGGTCGCGTGTAATATGCATTAGGGAAATAAAGAAGCGCCTTAATGCGCAATGCGACTAAACCGTGCCGATCGGCTCAGTTCAACTACGGGCGATGCATTAGAAACCCCGCTGAGGTTGTGCGTGTTTTATAAAATTTCAGCATTTGTGTTGAAACTGTCCTCAAGTTCTCGGAAGGAACCGACAGGAGAGCATGTTGAAAGCCCGCTTTTCTGTCTCATCTTGGCGGATGTTGTACCTCTTTGGATGTTGGATGAGGGCGCTGCCGTCAGGTCCTGTACGCGGTACACACATGGCAAGGATGTCGACATAATTGATTTCTGGACACGGGCGCACTAAATACAGATTGTTTACCGCATAGGTGCCGCATTCCTGCGGAATATGCCTTGGAATACTCTACCAGAGTCTCCTTGCGGCTTAACGTGGGCACTCCTGTTATCCACGCCCAGCCTGATATAAGGACTGGATAGCTTGCATTTCAGCGGCCCAGTTTGATTAGCACGGTTATTTGAGCATGTGGCTCACTTTTACGCTTTGTCTCCCCTCTTCTAGCCGAGAAGGGAACTCCAGGGGGTCAGTATATAAATGCGGTCGTTTTACAGTCCCGGCGCGGCCGATTTAAATTCTCAGGCTTTTTTCCGGGCAACCATATTTGGCCTGAAAACTGTTTCTTTCTCCAGCGAGCCACATTTCCGTTGAAGCTGCCCCCAAGTACCTTGAAAGGGTACCGATCTAAGGAGCATATGGTCATGCTGGTAACTAGCCATGAGAAAAGCAGAAAACGCCCCTATTGCGGGCTTGTGTTGGCGACGCCAACTGGGCTTGTCGAAGTGTTTGCTGCATGGAGTCCGCATGCCCTTTTGTCGCACCTGATCTTAGAGATTCGTCTTGAAATCGGCGGTGATGAACAGCCGAAAAGATTTCGACAATCGGGAAACGATTTTACAGTATTGTGCTTTAGCTGAAGCGGGAATTAGTGTCGTCACTGAAAACTGCAGCGACGGTATGAAACCCCGCCAAGGGAATGGAAGGGGAGCAATTAAGAAAAGTAAGTTCGTCATCAGGGTGAATGAGGGAAGGTGGCGATCTTCCGCAAAATCGCGGTACCGCGGAAGAAAGGTTTTTGGGGCAGTAAGCGGTGGCAAGAATCTGGTGGACGAATTAGCGCCGTGAAGTGAAATGTTTTCTATTCGGGGTGGTTGGTGCAAGATTCACAGAAGCCTTGGCTTTCCTTTTGCGTTGGAGACCGTTCCTTTCGTTTGTGTTGGAGCTAAGTGCGTCACTGGAGGTATAGGTATATTATGATGCTCAGAATGGAGGCTCCTGCTTTCTTCAGGTAGACATCACAAGCGTGTACGAACGCAAAATGAAAATGATTGACTGTGGTGGCGTTTTTCTCCCCAAAGCCAGTATGCTTTGTAATGAAGGCGTAAAAGTGGTGCGAGTTCAGAAGCCATGGTCGAAATTACTGTAAAAAGGTGTTCATTTTGATGGTATCATGTACGGTAGTGTAGACTTTGCGGGATAGTCAGTACCTTCCAGAGAATATTGAGCGTAGCAAACTGTCTGTCGCGGTGTTGACAATCATCATGACCGCAAACCCGCCCTGTAATAAAATGTTTGTAATTGTTGCAGCAGTGAGCACGCGATCGTTGGTTCCAAACGATACTTCTGCCGTGTCTCTTAGATGAATTTAGAATTTTCCATTATAACGGTATGACCCTACATGTGTTCGGTGCTGAGAAGCTTGTAAAGTTTGACGCAACTACAACGCGACGCCGCCCATCCACGAAAACATACTGAAGTCGCAGTAAACTGTCATTACAGAGAAAGAAAAGGTCATCTATTTTCCGGAAATAGTCTCCGTGAGCCATTGTCGAAGCCAGTGTAATGAGAACAATATTGGGAACAGCTGCCGAGCAGAGTGATAAAACGCATCGCCGTTAACTAAGGCTGAAGTAAAACAATCATTAGGAGCTATGAAAAGTAGGGAAGTTGGGGAGGACAAATGGTTGACAGGTCGTGCTAGAAAAAGTACCCTCGCTTACGACTAATGACCGCAAGTCGATTGGAATCTTAGAAAACACTAATATTATAGTGAGGCGTAAGAAAGGGCACATCAAAGACTTCATTTTGGTATCCATAACGACAATGGTATTTCCTAAAGTACAATTTTTATTAAAATAAGATAACCACACCCTTCAGTATAACAAAGCGTCACAGAGCACTTCGTAAAAAGTAGCCTAAAATGGATATCCCCGATACCGACAGGGAGATAAAAAACAATTGAATATACCATTATCTTGCGCCCTAACATTGATCAAAATAGTATTTGACTCAGTCCAAACATCAGTTCTCATTCAGGCAATGCGAAATCAGTGCGTAGGTGAGCTACATGTAAGAGTCATCACCATCATCATCAGCCTGACTATACTCACTGCAGGGTGAAGACCTCTCTCATATTCCCCCATTTAACCCGGTCTTGTGGTAGCTGCATCCACTTGACCACTGCGAACTTCTTTACCTCATCCACTCACCTAACTTTCAACCGCCCCTGCTAGGCTTTCTTTCCCTTGTAAGAGTAAGAGTGCAATGTAACATAATGTCGAGTACTGTAACGGTTGTTGAGCGTGCCCTTGTAATGTAAGAGTGTTGGGAGATATCTATCGTGATGTTAAAAGTAGCATAGCCCTCCATAGTGAAAGTAGGAAAACTCAAATAATGAAATGTGTTTCGGCAAGCACATGCAATTATTGCAAAACTGGAAATGAAACAATATGAAACGAGGGTTGGTGGATAATTCCCCACTAATCTGCATTTCACTCAGGACATTGGCTTGCGAAGTAACTCGGGGGAAGGGTTGCAACAAACCCTAATAGAGAAATGCAGAGAAGCATCGGCAATATAATTAAATTGTTACGAGGAAATGGGCTTAATATATACAAAATATACGGGGAACGCATGAAAGCTACGTAAAGTAAGTCTCAAGCACAGTCTCAGTAATGCTTGTCCCCGAACGAGTCTACTCGCCACCACTTCGTCCTCCTATTTCACATGCGCAACAGTCTACTTTGTCCTTCTCTTGCACATGCACAACACCGCGCGGCGCAGCAAATTTGACGTAACAACATGTAGAAGGCTAAAAAGAGACAGCAGCTTCTGATAGGCAGTGGAGTGCTGGATGTGGTAATAAATTTTATCTACTTGGGACTGGTAACTACAGATCCAGATAACAAAATATAAATAAGTGTCATATTGGAATATAGGACATTCGGCAGGTACTCTCATATCAAGAACAGCAAACGGCTACTATTCCTGACGTGAAATGTATAAAATGCTTATACATCATTCCTATTCACTTATAGCATAGAAACGCGGATGATAACAAAAATAGCTCGCAAATTAGCATAAAAGCGCGCTAAAATAGAACACTAGGCCAGGCCTACTATATAATTACTTCAACTTGTATACAGAAAGAACGTAGTGTTATAGTCGTGGCTAGGCCTACTGGGAAGTACTTCCTGCTTGTACCTCAGATAGGGGCATTGATAGGAGGCAGGAAGCGTGCGGCGTTGTCCAGAGAACTAACGGGAGTTAATGACATCCTAGTCAAAATATAACGAAGACATAGGGCACGAAGTGTCAAGGAAGAGTTTTGGGCAGTCAGTAAGGGCAAAAAAATAGGACTCCAAGGGAACGCCGATGTAGCTATGGACGACAGAAAGTTAGGTGGGCGGATAAGGGTAATAAGTTTGCGGGTGAGGGTGCAGTGGATGCAGCTGGCACAAGGCAGGGTTAATTGGGGCGATATATGACAGGTCTTTTCCCTGCACTGGGTTCGACAAGCACCTGTTCATAATGGCGATAGCTCCGCCCTCATGAACATCATCGTGTACTGGCGAACCTTTATTTTATGAACCTGACATTCTACACCTACAAATAAATTCGAGGACGCTTAATCTCCTCCTTTAGTGATTCAAAGCTATATCTTTATCGAGCCCATTTCGTTGTCTTCAAACCCCAATGCTTTGAAGATGATGGATGAAAAAGAGTTTTGAATCGGGCTCCGGCTCTCGGCATCTATTGCTACAGCGCAGTACAATTAGGTGTATTTTTCAGTGAGCCCCGCATCGCAGAAAAGCATATCGGATATGTTCTAATACATTACTTCTTTGCATGGCTTAACTATTACTTTCGTAAATTGTTTATTTCTAATAACGCACCAAACTATTTGCGGACAATCATAATGAAATGATATACATTGGGTCCAGCTTTATTCGCAGAGAAGCAAAGCTGCTCTGAGGCGGAATTGCTCGCCTCGCACGGTAAAGGAACCGCATTCGAATTCACAGGTTTTCGCAAAACATTTATTGTTTATTTGCTTTCTTTTGATTCTTTTGATTTTCACGTTACAGCGACAACGTCGACCCGACGCTTCTACAGCAGGGGGCCCTTAAGAATACCGCGTTAAAAGCGAGGTTATGTGTTTCCAAGTAAAACGTTCTGTTGAATAGATCCAGAAAAACTGAGCAACATATACAGGCTGTCCAAGCTATCTTTAGCCACGGGTTAAAATATAAAACATTGGAAGCAGGCCAGGCAAACCCCTCTCATACAGGTGTAAACCATCTGGCACACAACAGGCAATTTTCGATTGTGCAATTAACTAATTGTTACTCAAAGTATTTTTACGTATTAGTTTCAGGTAATAAATGTGATTTCAAAAACTGAATGCAATTTTTTATTTTGCTCTTAAATAATTATTGCTCAAAGTAATTGTTCTCCTTCTTATGGATTATTTTAAGGTAATAAATGTGATTGAAACATTGAAGACGATTTTTTATTTTTAAATTTATCTAATTATTGACCAAAGAATTATTTCTTCTTTTCATTGCTTTTAAGCAATAAATGTGAATTTAAAAATTGAAGACAATTTTCTGCAATGGCTATTCCATTTATTTTCGATAAAGAAATCTTCACGAGTATCTTTTTTTTTTACTGAACTGTATAGAAAGCACGTGAACTACAAAAACTATGACTAACGCATTCGTGCGCCACGATTGGTGGGCCATCAAAAGTGGTTTCAATGATAGAAATTAGCGGCGGCCGTGACGCGTCAGCCCTTTCCATTGGCAGGCTGATATGCTGGCAATGGTTGCAGCGAGTGAACCAAGATCGTTGTAGCTTTCCCCGTCATGTGCGCCGGTTGGCTGCTAGCGAAACGCTAGCGAAAGTGCAGACGTATCTGCCTACCACTGCAACGTGGTCACCAAGCCACGGTCACACCTGATTTCGTTCACTCAAACCACGGTTGAAAGTACTGCAATCGCGTTGCGGCAATGTGCTAGTCATGTGGATTCTTCGCGCAGAAAAGACACACGTGAAGCTTTTGTATCGCATATAGATGTAAGGGGGGTTTCTGAAGGTGCTGCGCAACTTTGAAAATCGCATTTAGTGTCTGAAGTCAATATTTAAAGGATACGAAAACTTATTTTATTAATTATTTGCAAAACACAAAAAAATGCATGTGGTGCGCGAGAGGGCTAGATCTATACAACTGGTTTACCTGGCCTATCTCTAATATTTAATTTCTGATCTTCGGCTACAGTTATGTACACCATGTATAACAAAACACGTGCGTCTGACACAACACTCCAATTTAGCCTGGAATATTTCGGAGGCTTTGTTCGGCATGTATTGCGGACTGCACGTGCCACAATATCGTAGGAATAAAGCAGGCTGCCCACACAATGTGGATCATACGCTAAATAAAGGCACCACATGAGGCCCCATTGCCCCCGTTGCACCTTCGCCAGAAGTACTAGACTAGTACGCTAGAACATGTAGGGCGGACGTCATCTTTTCTGCCCCCTGTGAACTAACATGCCACCGGTTAGTACTTCTCAGGTCAGAATGGTATCTGAACTTCGCTTTTTAGTATTAACGTTTGGAAAAATATATGTCCACTGTGGAAACTGGAGGCGCATACTGGAAACTAGGAGGGGCTTTTTATATGTTGTGTGGACTCCGTGGCTGATAATGGAAGGTCTAGCGTACGTTCAAGCTCGCACATGTCGTTGTTGGCCTCCAGCATAATTCACATGTATACTTCTTGAAAACTCCTGTGTTGTCATCACAGTTTATATCAACATTGGCTGTAGTTGCCAGCTTGTCCCGTATGGAATGAAAGAACTGAAGGTATGATCCATAATCTAGGGCACGTCGTGCCATGTGGTGCCATGCCCTGATTAACCTTAAAATAAATAAGTCATTCCTTTGTCCTAGCGATCACAAAGCATCGATATGAAGTATCAATTTACCGCTCTTTGCGCTGTCTGGCAAAGCAGTGAATACAAACAAAACTCAACAAGTATATAACTGAGTATTCTTACTGTGCTGAGTCCACCCAGCCAGACGATAAAGCGGCTGCGTTCAGTAGAACGAACGAATCCAGTGTACTTACGTTCAACGGGAGATTCCTGTGCTTTCCCTTCGGGAGTCCAATCCATGTTTATCCTGAAATACATTTGCAGATTTTTGTAAACATTTTTGTGGAAACACATCGCAAAAATGCTAATCTTTCACTTTTACCTAAAATGCTGTCAACTGCACAAAATATCTTCACGCAACTTCAACCACTA
Organism: Amblyomma maculatum; assembly: GCA_023969395.1. NCBI lineage: Eukaryota > Metazoa > Arthropoda > Arachnida > Ixodida > Ixodidae > Amblyomma > Amblyomma maculatum. The sequence continues at coordinate 15,825 of JAJIZL010041817.1, forward strand.
CGTTTTTCCGTCATCGTATAATTAGCAGATAACTGCTGGAATAAAGCCTGAATACAAAAATTGGTTTCAGAGGCAAGGACTTCGTTTGTGGCATTTGTAGTTCGCGTTGCCATTTCAGGATGCAAGCTGATTTTAAACCGTACGATGCACGTAAAATCGGAGTAAAAAAGAGGAACCCAAAAGGCGGGGTCACGCTTTTCATAATAATGAGGAATCATGTAGAAAGTACCAAATTATGTGCTTTTGACACATCACTATTGAAATATTCAGATCGCAGCAAGCCGATTTTTTACCGGAACATACAAGTCTGGTATTATTGTCGAGTCTCTATGGGCCATCCACAAAGATGCCCAGAAAGGCTTCAAAGGCTTCGTATTAAGATAATGCAGTATACAACAACCTTGCGTGGGACTCCAGCTGGACTAGTCTATATATCCGTCTCAAAAGATGTTTTGCAGCACTGCAAAAGGCAGAGGCACCCCGGTCCAATCAGGATCATCCGCCCTACAATAGGCAATTTTCGTTCTAAGTGCCTCCCCCCCCCCCCCCCAATTGGTGGGGGTGACAGTAGGAGCACAATTCTCTATTATAGTGCGCAGGGGCGAGAGACGCTTAGGAACAAAATCGCAAGGGCTCTTCTACCTGTCGCAGTGCTGCGTATATCTTGTGAGACGAAGTATACATCCGAATCGAAGTTCAGACAGAGAAGCAGGCCCAGTGTAAAGAGAAAACTGCACAGATCCTAACCGGCTTGGAGCACAAGTACGAAATGCAGCTCAAATAGGATAAACCATGTCCGGTTCTTAACTCTGAACTGATAAGCCCGAACAATCTCGTTCAGAACTACAACTGGATAGACCCCTCCGTTTCGAAGCTCAAATCGGACGGACCATTTCGCTTCAGAGAGTCGAGTCGGGTGCATGTTTTCGTCTGAAATGCTGGTGCCTTCTTAAAGCTTATGTGGGCATACGTGCGCATATAGATTGAAACATATACAGCGTAAATTAAAACCTCTATATATGTGCGGTGCAGTTGAAGAATCGAAGAACGAATTGAAGCATCGAGCAGCCACGAGAAAGTTAACATGTGCCCTAACCATCTCTTCAGCCCAACCAATTGATTGTTAAGTGCTCATCTCCGCGATCATATGGGTTAAAATACCGACCACAAAAGCAGTAGCTTAGTCTATCTTTTGGTGCACTTTAATTGGAATTATAGAATAACAGCTGTACACTCTAAAGTGGATGAATTACGCTAACTATATAAAAAAATAGCTCCTGAGTGTGTTTAAATTTGAACGATGGCCATCAAATTGTGCACAAAGTAATGCAAGCAAATATGCACAAAAATTAGGTGGACACGTAGGCTCCGCCTCAACGATGTGAATCAATCGTTCTTGCGGGATGGCTATCTGGGCTATTCTCGCATTGAGAAAGCGACATAGACGCGCCATTCGCCCGGCAAATGCATGTTTCTAACTTGGAGCGTGGAGGCAGCATCTGTTTGGTAAACAATGTATTAGGTCTCTTATTGAGTTCAAACGGCCACGTCTTAGAGAACAAAAACCAGCCAAGGGACGAGGACGAAGGAAGACGATGTACACACGGAAGCAGGAACTAACAACTGTGCTTTATTGAAATAATAACATTTCCCAAGAAACCTAGCAAGGCATGCGCAGCTTGACGTCCAACACACAGCATAAAAGTGACAAAAAAAAAAACAGCAACGCTTCGGAGATAGCCAAGGTACTAGGGTCTTTGAGATAAATAACTTATTTCTTTCTGCATCAACGATATGGATGCTGTGCTAATACAATTATCTCCTTGCATACTTATGTGATAAGCTTCAAGAACTTCGCGCTCTACCTTACCATTGCCCCTACCAAGAAATGTGACGTTTGAAAACAGCGGATAACAACCGCAATCCCTCCAATGGCGAGCCAAATTTGTAGCTCCGCTAATGTGTGACAAAGAGTTGTGATGCTCTCGCAGCCTATCATTAATACACCGGCCACGTCGTCATGCGCCACAAGATTTATTAGACAAATTTGCTACTCATCTGTGAAATTTCCCTCTCAAACTAGGATACGGCGTGGGTTTTCGGCTTAACTAGTGTTCTACACAGTCCCGTAATACGCGGTTTTTCATAGAGCGCTGCGAACACTGTAGCTAGGGATCAACTGCGTAGCGTGCAAAATTAAAGCACACCTTAATTTTCACGAATACTTAGGTTTTCTCAGCTTTTGCGGCTAAGCACTTAAAGCAGTTGAACTTCCGAACATTATGTAAGCGCTTTACTGATTGTGTATGCCTGTAAGTAGCTTGGTATGATGTTAAGTATTGGAGTAGGCGCTCCGATAGTGGCGGCAGAAGATGAAGTACGCAACATGACACGAATGTGTGGTACAGAAACGTTTCAGCATAAGATAAATAATAATCTAAGACAATGAGGAAACAGCCATGAATGCCAAATTAGAATGTTCTGGCAAGGATCTGCAAGAACCGCTGTCTAATGAGAAGCATCAGTTTTTGCAGAAAATGGTTATACTTGCAAATGCGGAAGCATAGAATTTGTACCTGAAATGATCCACCCATTCTTTAGGCACAAGACCACAAGTCCTTGCTACACCTTTGTGAAACTAAAGACCATCATCCATGCTTCTGGTATCTACTTAGACACTGACGAAACAATTGCACCAGGACAAGCGGGAACATCATTCGCTACCGAGGTCCATAACAGGGTCGCCAGATTTGTAACTGATGTTGAGACGGCAAAGGAGCGTACAAAAAATAAGGGGATAATTAAAGGGCAACTCCGGAGGTTTTTTGACATTCGAATATTCTATTAAAATTTGTATCACAGGTTCTCCTCTCCGTCGTGACGCATTCTACAAAATTTGGGCCCCGTACAATAATCCGTTCCCGCGCAACAAGTCTTTAAAATATGCCGTTTTCATGGCTTAAGTTGAGCGTATTTCTGCGGGCAACACTGGGTTTTTGACGTCATAAACAGTGTACCAGTATTACTCTTCATTTCCCGCGTGATTATAAAATTGTGAGGCTTAGATTGAACTACCTCAGACATTTTATGCAGTGCGTCATGATTTCCATATTTTGTTTTCCCTATCCAACGCACGTACGAGGGTTTTCCTAATACTGATTGTGACGTCACCATTTCGTCAGCTGGGACGTCGTGTCTGGCCGTGAAAGCAGTTTCGGTTCCGATTTGCTGTTTTTCTTTTTAAGAAAACTTCTAATTGGAATTTCGAAAAACGTTTTTTTTTTTGTGTGTTGGAGTCAGGACATTCCGAGGAATGTAATTCAACTAAAAACAAAAAACCATCGGAGTTATCCTGTAAGCTCCGCCGTTAAGGAAATAGTAGATAGCGTTGTACACATACGAACGTTTTTATACTTTATTTTTGTTTGCTTTTTGTTTGTTTTTATATTGTATGCACTAATACTTAACGTTAGCAGAAACTGGCATTGCGTTCTAGGCGGTTTGATGACTTCGAACCCAATTTTCATTTAGCTACTTCACGTAATTATTTCACAAATTGCATACTTTAAATTTTCTAAAGTACCACCATCAAGAATTGCCTTTTTATTAATAGTGTAATTAACACATTTCCACCTCCTTTCCGTTTTGTTTCTTTCATTCCTCCTATAATCAATTTGTTAAAACGATGTATTAACTCGTAACTGGCTATCACATAACAATCAATCATCAATCACTATCACCACAAATAAACATCATGCGATCTCTTTAAGCATCTACTAATTATTTCCGACACGTTGAGCCGACAGCTAAACTACTACTACGATGCTGACGGCATAGTTTTATTAGCTGTATTAGCTATCTCTTAACATAGAGTAGAGGGGACCGACGTTAAAAATTAGGCATGCGTGCTTTCGCTCGTTCATTCTGTCATGAGTCGGCTCACTTGGGTAGTTTGCTAGTTTGTTCGCTTGCGGACTTACTTCAGGTAGACGTCTTTCATGGTTGCCACAGAAACTCCAATGTTGTTAATACCAAGCCTCCCTGATGCCCCCTCCAGCGTCTTGAACATTTCAGGGAAGGTACTATAGTCCAGTGTCTTCAAAGCGATGGTCACCTCCTCTTTCTTTTCTTCATCCACGGTAGCCGAGGGCGCTGCCTTTTCGATTATCGCAAGAACCCCTTTGAGGTTGAATGTCTTCGGATCCTTTACCAAGCTTACCATGTAGCCGACACCTGCGCAGACGGTCGTTGCGTAAATTTTCACGGGGCTCAAGAAGTTAGACAACCAAACTGTCCAGGCAGGTTCTGTGTGTATGGGGGATGGGATGGCATTGAGTACTATGGATACATCCTGGCTCTACAGATGCAGATGGAAGTCAGTGTGGACAGCACACTAAAGTTACCTCAAACACTAGCTTAAAGGCTGCACATGAAAAAGAGCCCTAAGAAATACCTATAAATTTCTGGAGGACGGAACGCTGGGCGAGTTGATTTGTGCTGAGCTGAGACATAGTTTACCGTGTGAACTGCACAGAAAAAAAAGTGAGACGACACAGTAATGAAGGTGAGTCTTAGCCCAATAATTCGTAATCATTAGGCTGACATGGTTTGCCCAATCCGAGCCCATTCACAGCGGTGTGTTGTTTCAATCCTCCGTATTTGTAGTTCACGCTTAGCTCCTTCATTTCACAGAAAGTAGTATTTCAGATTCTCTCGCAATTCTCCCTAATTGAATGTAATTGAAACATATGCGCTGAAAGCTTTCATCTCATACAGACGAAATAGTGAAGTGTCAAATACATGAGCATTAGGGAAACGCACGGCAGCCCCAATGGTGGCCCTATCATTCAAAACGTTAAGAAGCTTATCAGTGCAGAATTCCTAGATACTTCATGGCTTACTACTGACATACTTCTTTCCTTTTCAAAATTAGGTGCGTGCAAAAAGACTATATTCCAATGCACATGCGTTTATATGAAAATATAGAATCGCTTGAATCAGTGCCCTTTACCTGCAGTTATGTTTAAAAATGCCTAAAAAATGACTTGGCCTGAACTTGCATTCGCACTGATAATCACGGCGGTAAATGTCCATTTCCTGCAAGGAGTCTTGAGCCCGAGGGTTACGAGAATGAGACTGCGGTGCGTCGAAGTACTACTCCTAAAGGTTCGACAAATGCACAAACATAGAATTTAATATTTCGGTTAAAGAAACGCAAGCGGAGACCCCTCTATTTCTTTGCACATTTAGACTGACATCGCATGCAGCAATCTGTGTGAGTCCGGTATATTTTCTGCATGGTTGCTACACTGGACATTTCAAGTATTAACTGTTTGCGCTTCACAACTGACGCTACTCCACTACTGTGAAGAAACGTCTTCGTGCGAGTATCTAAAGTAATGAATCATCACGTGTTCTGTACCCAGTCCTGTGGGTTATAAATTTAAGGGGCATTTCCACACTTTCATACATGGGTCTATTCAAAAGTTGCCGAACGAGCAACTGTGAATACTTTCCTCCTAATTGACGGTCACACGATAAGCGCGTCCAAGTTAGTTTTGGGCACCTGAAAGATCGTCTAAAACCACATCGCCCTGATCACTGCCAGAAACCGTTAATAAAAATCACTATGAAAATTGAACCGGCAAAGCATTAGTTGAAACGACCACTACACTAAAAACATCTATGTATTGAAGCATTTGAAACAACACACTCATCATCTGCGCAAAGCCAAGGACAA
>JAJIZL010041820.1:23745-51207 GCA_023969395.1 Amblyomma maculatum
CATACATACATACATACATACATACATACATACATACATACATACATGAACTTATTGCGAGATATATATATATATACAGGCTACAAATAGCGGGTACCCGCAAAACGTAAGCGCTTGTGGGCGGGCCACGGCAGTCACAGCGGTATGGGCTCAGAATAAAACACTCATAGCACACAGTTGTCACTCAATTCAAAAATAATACAAAGCTGGTATAATGGATATAGTTTTCTTAGTACAATCAATAGATAAAAAAGTCAAGAAACTGGAATCTCTAGACAATAAACGGAACAAAATTGAAAAAGAAAAACAGACTAGAAATTACAAAGAAGCTCAGTCATTTCTTTCTTCGCGACCAAGAATCCATGCTTTTAGTGCAGATTTTGCAGCCTTCATAGATCCCAACCTAACACATTTACTGGTAGTTTGTTAAAATAGTAAGTAATATAGAACTGTCTTGTCTTTTTGCCATAATTTGTACAAACCCTGGAAACTTTATAACTCGCTCTGTGCCTAAGGGATTTTGTTTTTTTATCTGGCTGTTTGAGTTGGTTTGAAAAGTAATTTCTTAGAACTACCACTTGCACGTTCAGGTCATTCAGGTGAATAAAACCTACTTCAACCATCCTAGTGCTATAGTCAGACTTTTCATGAGCACTTTCGTACAGTAAATTAGTGCAGCTTCTGCACAACAACCTACCAACCTTCCTTATCTTACAGGGCGCACACGAACCGTATACCAAAATGCCGTAACTAAGGATAGATTCTCCTAGATATCTATACACAGTCTTACGCAACTTTACAGTTGTAGTGTGTTTTATTCCGCACAGCTGCACAGACAGGCCACGCAGTCAATTTTATAAATTGTCGATTTGGGAAGACCAACAGATCTTAAAAATCAAGACCTAGCCCGAGATATTTAACACTGCTCTAGTAGGGTAGCAGTGAACAGTCCCAATTGGCACACTCGCTACCGTGCAGAATAATCGACTAGGCAAGATCAACATTCTTTTGCAGATTTCAAGAACATATAAAAGCAAGGTTTTTTTTTGTTTATGTATATTGTTGTTATAGAAAACCAATTTACTATTTTTTTACCGTAATGAAGTAGTTTCTGTGCCAGTAGGCTTATTTTATAGGATTTTACTAATGCTGTGTCATCAACATACTCAAATAACCTTGCATTAAATATTTTAAGTCAGCCACATCGTTTATATAAATATTAAACAAGGGTCCGAAAGCAAAATGTTGTGGTACACCGTACTGGGGGGGGGGGGGGGGGATATCCGAAAAGGTATACTGAACGATTTTTTTATTTTTCTACTACTTGTTTACGGTTAGACAGGTCGGTTACAAAAAATTTTTCGTATGGATCACGAAATCCAACACTTTCCAAAATTTTAAACAAAACAGAGTGTTCGAATGTATCGAATTCTTTCGATAAATTCAAGATAACCCAGACACATACATTCTCATCCACATTACCGTTGATAAAAGCCCAGGAATCTTTGAGAAGCCTCACTGTGCCAATAATACGGCGAAAACCATAATGTGTAGTACTCAAACAGGAATACTTCTCACGAAAAGATGTCATATATTGCTGCACACTTTTTTTCATCAGTATGCTAATGACCGGCAGTATGGCAATCGGTCTGTAATTTCTTAGATCCAACTATTCCCCGACTTGTAAATTGGTATGAAAACAGAGAACTTAAGACCTGGCAGTATGTCGCCTGTTTTAAAACAACCGTTAGTATATGTAAAATACTCCTTTAAATATTTAGTAATTTCTCCGCAAATCACGCAATATAATTCTATCCTATCCTGGTGGTTTGCTGCATGGTAGCGTCCGAATAAGCTTCCACAACTATTTGTCATCAACAGGTGGAAATGCTGCAGCATTGATTGTTTTCTTGTCTTGGAAAGGCATGGCAAAAACATTAGTTTGCGTTTTTGGCTTCCTAATGGATGTTAAAGCGCGTCAATAAAAGAATTCGCACTGGTCGCAGAACCCATTTCTGCGAAAGTGCAATGCAACTTCACATACAATTTAGATTTCTTCTGTTTACCTAATAACCCATTATATAGACTCCAAATTTACTTTTTATTTCTGCAACACCTATAACACTCCGGAAAAATATATTGGTTCTTTACTAGCCTCAGTGTAGGAGTAAGGTTATTACGATGTACCCTAAATTGCTCTTTCAAGGCTAGATACCTGCCATGTTGTTTATCCGAACTTCAAAGTTTGTTTTTTTGATGAGATAGTTTCAGTTTAATATTGGTTATCTATTTTTTGGTCAGCATTCCTTGACCTTATTTCAACCTCCTTTCTGGAACTGGCATATATCTCATCAAACTTAGCTACTAATGAGTTACAAGCATTAACGTGACTTTGAGTTAACAGTACCTTCCACCTACAAGTTAGAACGAGATTGTCCAAACGGTTGTTATCGATAATTTTTATCGTTCTAACAGTCTGACTTGGCGTTTCCCTATCGTGCTTGAGAACACAAAGAAAAGTAAAATAAGGATCTGTCATTTTTCTTCGCCTTACAGCGGTTGTTAACGTCATTATTAGAGAGCCTAACTGCTCAATGGTCAACACAGGACTGAGTAAGGCTAGTGTCCATCAACTGATGTCAGTATAACTACGAATCATATTGTTACAGTAGGCTGTGCATGCACTGATATGCGCATAAGGAAGGAAGGAGAAGAAGCTCGTGAGTTTTGGAGAAGACGACGTTCGAGCAGAGCCGGCTTGTGCCTGCAGAAAATGCCTGTTGTTTGAAAGCCTTGTCTTCCGTGTCCGCTCTCTGCAGTCCCAAGCGGAGCTACGCCGTAAAAATATTGCTACGAAGATGACGAAGCGGGCAGTGGCGCGGGGCGGAGTGCTCGTACTACGCCTGCTGGACATTAAAGCATATTACATCGTCATGTCATCACGTCGTTTTGTTTCTGTTGTGTCGCCGTGTTTCATCGCTTGTCAAACCACCACGTAACATTTGGTTGGAGGTGCGGTTCATACCCATCCTCGCCTTGCATCGTCGAAGCCAACCGTACACCGGGTCCATCTGCCGAAAGCGCGTGGAGATCACCGCCCAGCCCTGCCTTAGCCCTTTTTGCTCAGTTCCAACCAGCCCCTGTCCCCAGCCTCGTCCTTAGCCCTGACCGCAACACACGACGACCAGGAAGAGCCCAAAGCCGACCCTACCGGCCCTACCAACCCCACGACGAAGCAACCTTACGACCACTCGGGCGAAGACATCACCCCCTCCCAATCCGTTCGGCATGTCCACGAGCCTTGGCATTCGGCAAACGGTGAAGATTGGAAAAAATACATCGAGTATTCATTTAGCAACGAGATATACTGCTAGAACAAAAAAAATCTTCTCTTTCAGTTCAGTTCAGTCGTGTCCGAATCTTCATGACCCTATGGACCATGACACGCCACGCTTTCCAGTCTCTCAATATCTTCCTAACATCACATAACTTGATCTGCAGTGCCTCGAGGCTGTCATCTAACCATAGCGTTCGCTGCCTACCCCTTCTCCAGCGACCCTCAACCTTTCCCAACATCAAATATTTCTCCAGCGACTCTTCTCTTCTCATCAGATGACCATAGTAGCTGAGCTTAAACTTTAGAATTTGGCCCTCCAATGAGCAGTCAGCGTTTATGGTCGACTATATCGACTAATTTAATCTTCTGGCAGTCCAAGGAACTCTCAAGACTCTTCGCGAGCACCACAATTAAAACGCGGCAATTCTTCGGTGGTCAGCCTTTTTCACAGTCCAACTCTCGCATCCATACATCACAACTGGAAAGACCATAGCACGAGTTATACGGATCTTGGTTGGCAGACTAACGTCTCTGCTCTTTAGTAGGCGGTCAAGGCTAACCATTGCTCTCTTTCCCGGAAGCAGGCGTCTCCTAATTTCATGGCTGCAGTCTCCTTCCGAGGTAATCTTGGAGCCCAAGAACAGAAAATGTGTCACAGCTTGCGCTTCTTGTCCATTGATGCTCCAGGACTTGATAGGGCAAGACGCCATGATCTTTGTCTTTTTAATGTTTAGTTTAAGCCCAAACTTCTCACTCTCTTCTTGTACGCGCATCAGAAGTCTCTTGAGTTCCACTTCACTTTCTGCCATTAAAGTGGTATCATCCGCATATCTAAGGTCGTTGATAGTTTTCCAGCAATCTCCACTCCAGCTGAAGACTCGTCCAGACCGGCCTTCCTCATGATGCACTCTGCATATAGGTTAAATTAGCAGGGCGACAGTATGCAGCCTTGCCTCACTTCTTTCTCGATCGGAAACCAATCAGTAAGACCATGCCCAGTTCTGAGTGTGGCCTCTTGCCCTTCATACAGGTTCCTGAGGAGACAGATGAGGTGAATTGAAACTCCAATCTCTTGGAGAGCTTGCCACAATCTGTTGTGATCTACGCAGTCAAACGCTTTCGCATAATCAATAAAGCAGAAGTCGATGGGTTTCTGGAACTCTCTTGCTTTTTCCATGATACAGCGAAGGTTGGCAATTTGATCTCTAGTTCCTCTGCCCTTGCGGAACCCAGCTTGCACGTCCGGAAGCTCCCGATCCACATACTGCCGCAGCCTAGCTTGGAGGATTTTCAACATCACCTTGCAAGCATGCGAAATAAGCGCGATCGTGCGGTAGTTGGAACAATCTTTGCCACTGCCTTTCTTTGGAATGGGGGCGTAAACTGACTTCCTTCAATCCTGTGGCCACTGCATTGTTGTCCAAATCTTCTGACATAATGTATGCAGAATGTTAAAGGCGTCATGGTTGAGGTTTTGAAGCAACTCAGCTGGAATGCCATCAATTCCGCTAGCTTTGTTCTTAGCAAGGCTGGCTAAGGTCCATTCAACTTCACTCTTCAGGATGCCCGGCTCGAGATCAGTAATCACAACCGTCTTATGTTGGGATTGCACATTCGGGTCCTTCTTGTACAGTTCTTCTGTGTATTCCTGCCACCTCTTCTTTATCTCTGAGCCTTCAGTGAGGTCCTTGCCTCGTTTGTCGTTTATCATGCCCAGCTTAGCACAGAAGCTTCCTTTGATATATTTGATTGTCTTATACAGAGCTTTTGTGTTCCTTAATTGGCTGTTGTCCTCAACTGCTTGGCACTGTATGTTCAGGAAGGCATTGTTATCTCTCCTTACTATTTTCTGAAAATCCGCATTCAGAACCTTGTATCTTTCTCTTTCCCCCATAACGTTTGCCATCCTCCTTTCCTCAGCTATTTGCAAAGCCTCTTCAGATAACCAGTTTGCTTTCTTGCCTTTCTTTTGCTTTGGAACTACCTTAGTAGCAACTTCTTGTATTATATGACGAACATCTGTCCACATCTCTTCGGGCTCTCTGTCTTCTAGATCTAAATCTTGAGATTGATTCCTCACTTCCACAGCATATTCTAATGGCATTTGATCCAGATTATACCTGAAAGGCCTAGTTTTCTGCATTTTCCTCAATCGAAGCTTAATTTTGGCGACAAGAAGCTGAAGATCGGTGCCACAATCGGCCCCAGGCCTTGTTTTTACTGCTTGTATAGCGCTTCTCCAGCTCTACCGGCAAAGAATATAATCGATCTGATTCCTGTGCAGATCTTCCGGTGAAGTCCGTGTGTACAGGCGCCTCTTGTGCTGTTTAAAATGAGTATTCGCTATTGTAAGGTTGTTTTCTTGACAAAACTCTACTAGCCTCTGCCCAGCTTCATTTGGCTCGCCAAGACCGAACTTGCCTATAATTCCGGATATTTCTTCACTCCCGACCTTAGCATCCCAGTCTCCTATGAGAAAAACGACGTCTGATGATTGGGTGCGGTCTAAAAGGCATTGTAGGTCCGCATAAAATCTCTCAACGTCAGCTTCTTCAGCAGTAGTGGTCGGTGCATAGACTTGGATAACTGTTATGCTGAAAGGGTGACCTTGGATCCGAAGTGAAATCATTCGGTCGTTTTTGGGGTTGTACCCTGGCACTGCTTTGCCCATTCTTCTGTCTACTATGAGAGCGACCCCATTCGTTCTCTTGGATTCGTGCCCACAATAAGACATAATGGTCGCCGGAGTTAAATTCTCCCATTCCGGTCCACTTGAGCTTGCTGATATCAAGGATATCGATGTTCAATCTGTCCATTTCTCGCTTGACAACATCCAGTTTACCTTGCGTCATAGATCTTACACTCCATGTTGCTATGTGATATATCTCCTTGCAACATCGGACTTTCCGGTCGCTTCCCGACACATCCACAACTGAGCATCTTTTTGGCTTTAGCCCAGCCGCTTCATTCGTCCTCGAGCTACTAGGAATCGCCCTTTGTTCATCCTCAGTAACATGTGGGACGCCTTCCAACCTGGGGGGCTCATCTTCCGGCGCCATATCATTAATGGTATTGTGACTGGCATAAGGTTTTCTTGGCAGGAAATACGGGAGTGGGTTGCCATTACCTTCTCCAGTGAATCACATTTTGTCAGAACTCTCTGCAATGACCTGTCTATCTTGGGTGGCCCTACACCGCAGAGCTCACGACTTCATCGAGTTTCGCAAGCCCCTCCGCCACGACAAGGCAGTGATCCATGAAGGGGATCATGTCCTTGGAAAGCAGCAAAATGGCCATTTTTTCGGCCGCAGTAAAAGCACAGGCTACTATTTTTGTGTGCCAACATGCTTTGTCGAATACTAATACACCCCCACTACTACCAGACTCACGAGAATAAGGGAAAGATGCAGACCATGAACAATAAACTTGTCCACTCATACTGGTTAACATTAGTTTCAGTCAGAGTCACAATGTCAAGGTACCTAGCTAAATCAGACAAGTAGAGATTTCAAGGGTTCTTGATGCTCCTTATGTTGATGTAGAGAGTATTAACTCCAGAGTTAAGTTGGGAGTTAAACAAATTACTTTTATGTGAACTAGACTCGGCGAAAGAATCGATGTCCTCAGTCATGGTTATTTGAGCTCATGAATACCCATACGCTTTCAATTGTTAAAGCTCCAGAGCACTCAAATTTTCTTACAAAAATTCTCACTTTTATCAGCTAAAAATTTCCATGATTTCTATTTGCTTCCTGTTCAGTTTGCCACAGCAGCTTCTTTGTCTGAGCAGGCAGGTTCTCATAAATGTACACAGCTTCACTCTTCAGTGCGTCGCGTTTTTTTATCCACAGTTCATGAACAGTATGTGAAGTAAATTTCCCCAGCACAGCCGGTATCTATCCTTTTAGGCAGGTAGTCGGGGCGCAACCTCTACGGATTTAAGCGTGGTATCTGGAATCTCCAACCTACAAGCCAGTGACTGCAATTTAATCTCATGGTTCTCATCTTCCTCGGGTTTGAGACCAAGAATGTCTATGTTGTTACACCTTGTGTAGGTTTCCAATTTTATTCAAGACTGGGCTAAGATAACTAAGCGTATTAGCCTGCCCCGCAAGAGGACTCGCCAATGCTTGTGATCTCTCTTTTAGGGAAGAAACCTCAGCTGAATAGTAAGCCACAGACACCTTCCTTTCTTCATATTTTCCATATTTTTGAAGAAGTTCCATTGAAGCCTCAATTCCAGTAACGACCTTTCAGTGCGTCTCAATGCGTTCAAGCACTGAATCACGCTTCAGGCTCTGAGACTGTATAGCTTTGTCTACCTTAACAAATCTAGAAATGACTTTTAATATGTTCTCATCTAACAACCGGATAGTTTTCATGAGCTGGTTCATGGGCTTAGTGCTATAATAAGTGAGTTTTATTGATTCTATGTCTGTTTTCTACACGAAATGATTGAACATCGGCGTATCTACGGCTCGGCATAGCCCAATACAAATACTGCATTTGCTCGGTATTCGCCAATAGCTGCTGTGTAACAGAGGCCCTGGCCATGGAACTCAACTGCACATACCACAGGACACTCTTACAAAATATCGAAGCAGCTACATATGATGAAGAAATAAGGCACTATAAATTAGCCACAATTACTATACCTTATTTCTACTAAGAATGCTTTCAAAATTAATTCTTGTTTTATTTTATAATATCCATGTAAGAAACAAGAATTTTCGCACCGTATTCGAACTCTCATTATGACGTTTTCATTGGCGGATCGAGAAATAATAAATTTCATTATAGCTGTGAGGGCGGAGTTTAAAATGACCCAGATACAATTGTGCGAATGCAATCCCCATTCTAAGCTATTAAACGCATCTATAAATAACATTTAAAAATCATATAGTTTTGCGCGTGACAAGTGAGTTCCATTTGCTATTTTCCAATCCTTCTTTATAGAGGGACCGGGAAGATTGTGAACATATTACTCTCGAACCAATGCGTTCTTATTCCGTACAGTTGCTCACTGCAGGTAGTAATAAAGCAGATGATTGCCATACTGCATACTTCTATACTCCCACTGAGCATGTCAGTGCTTGCTAACGGTGTTGATTACACCGACGTACCACCACGCCTGCTCCAAGCTCTCTTTAGAGATGCCACTTGATCATACACGTAGAGCGACAGAGGTCCAATCATTCATTGATCTTTTTTAAAGCTCTTCAATAGCGACAGGTCCTAGACAGATAAATCTTTTGTGGCCTGATTATCTAAAAAAAAATCTTAGGTGGTCAAACACATCAGTACAGTGTAGTAACCACCAGGTCCAGGAATTTATTTTGAATGAGGATGTGTGGAGCTGGTTAGAAGTTTAAGGGAACTCAGCGTCCTCTGCGCCACTAAGTAAAAACCGAAAAGCTGAACATGCGGCCTGAACGTGTAAAAGGCAAGGATAGTGGAAGCACTTCAGATAGTGCATTATTACGCTTGAAAACAACAAGAATGTATGCTAATATGGCCGCCTACCTAAGCTGAGGCCGAGCATCGGCAGCCAACCTAACCAGCTAAGGGCACTCGAGGGAATGACGACGACCAGTTGGCTACTAGTAGGTTGGGTGGTAGTTGATCATTATAAATGTTCCAAGCTCGTACCCTCCACTGAACGCTGACTTGTTACACCAACCTTGCTGGATAATTTGGCAGTCGTAGTAGTCCCGTACCGGGTTGGCGAGTAGCGAGCGAGAGCCCACGTCCAAAAATATTCCCACACTGAATGCAGGCGAGCCCTATGTCAAACTACCGGAAGATATCTATAGTGGCTGAACAGCAACCATATCTCTCCGCGTAATTAAAGTGAACAAAAATCCATAAATAACGGTGTTTGACAAAAGGCACGAATTGTCAAGTGCTATTCACAGCTTGCTTAGAGGAAGTATTGAGAGACCTGGAATCGGAGCAGTTAGGAATAAGGTGAATCAAGAATACCTCAGTATTTAGCGATTCGCTGATGACATTACCTTGCTAAGCAACTCTGGGGAAAAACTGCAAAGAATGATTGATGGCCTAGACAGGAATGGCACAAAAGTAGGCTTGAAAACCAATATACAGAAGACAAAAGTAATGACCAACTGCGTCAGGAAAGAACAGTAGTTAGGATAGATAAAGAATCACTGGAAATGGCAGGAGAATATGTCTTTTGAGGACTGGTAGCAACCGCAGATACAGAAAAGTAAAGGGCAATAACTAGGACCAAGAAAAACAGTTGTTAAATTCATGCTGTAGACGTTATTTTCGAAAATAATGTTTATGTTCATATCTCCCAAAATGATGATATTTTTGTTTATTGCGGTTCAATATGGTCAATATTGGTCAAGATCAGAGTAAAACTCAGAATAGAATGAGGACGTAGAGTGATATATGGTTCTGAGTATTGTGTTACTGTTGGAAAGGAATGGTCTGTGAATTTCTATCCAAACAGATTCGCAAATCTCTGAGAAATGCAATGTCATGCCGGCGATTATCTGTTATAAAACATGAAATAAAAATGGCAGACCCGCGATATCGGCTATCGAGATGATGTGTGTATTCTACATGATAATTTGGAATACGAAACGGGCTATCGGTAGCGGGTGAAAGCTAGGTTTCAGAAAGACATATAAGAGAAAATGCATGATCAGTAAGTGTTAACAAATTTACTAAGTCATCGTAATGACATTGCAGGTGCCTATATTCATATGGATAAAGGAATGAGAAGGAGGAGCGGCGCCAAGAAGAAGCGCGCTTAATTGTTCAAGGGTATGAGATGCTGTGGTTTAGTGATGAAAAATGTAGGTAGATTAGGTGCAAATAGAAAGGTCACTGCGGCTGCAGATACGAAACATGTGGCTATCGGAGGTCTTTCAGACCTTCATCTGGCAGGTGTCCACCCAAACTTCCACTCTCTCTCTTTTATTAGTTCAAGTTCTTTTGGCAGCGGTGGATTGTTGTGTGGGGTGAGGTGATCGTTGATAAAGATGGGATTGCTGAGGTTGGCGCTGAAGCCAAGAGATTCTGTGCTCAAGTGTGTCTTCTTTGCTTTCTCGGTGAATGCAACCTTTTTCTCTCGTGACGGAAACGTAGCAATTATGTTGGGCTCGCCATTATTTTTTTCTAACATGGTGTACAACATCAATGTCAGTCTCTGCTACAGATCATCCAACCTCATCACCTATGCGCCGAAGAATCGCGGCGCAGCTCTCACTCTGTGTGCCGGGTACTCATTTAATTTCAACGTTGTTCTGCCGAGAGTGCTGCTCAAGCTCAGCAACTCGTTGCGTGAGCAGCTCCTTTTTGTGAGCCAAATCTTTGTTTCCGTTTGCGAGAGCCTTTTGTTGTTGCTTCACAGTTTCGTACCGGTCACTAAAAAGAGTGCGACTGCCACGCAATGCCTCAACCTCCTTACGTAGTTCATCTACGTCCTTAGCAAGTCCGCGTTTGGTGGCAGTTTTATTTACAGAACAATGCACATTAAGCAGCGAATGACACGGAAGAAAAAGGATATCGTAGTTTTAAAAATGCACTGTAACAAACCTGTGTGAAACGACAGGACACAGAGGGGTGCCGTGCCGCTCAACAGCGTCCACTGCTGCCTAGGGAAGGTTTTCCTGGGGTATCGGAACATTAAATGGCTCAGGTGGTGTGATGGCGGTGGCGCTCGGTGTCGACGATGATGTTGGCGATTCTGGTCAGAGGATCGGCAAGGGCATCATCAGGGTCGGGTCGGCATCATCGCACCACGTCCGATGATGCGGTGGCAGGTGGACAGCTTTGGCTACGATGGGGGGTTCTCGTGTGTGAAATGACAGTCAGGTCGTTGCTGCTCTGCTGCGTCCACTGCTGACTAGTGCAGGCTTTGCGAGGGCGTCAGGGCTTTAAATAGCTCAATGCCGACAATGATATCGGCGATATTGGTCGGAGGATCGGGAAGGGAGGTGCTGGCGCAAATGGACCGCGTCTGAGGATGCGACGGCACGTGGACTGCAGTGGATACGATTGGGGGTTCTCGTGCGAAAAAACCTGTCTGAAATGACAGGAAAGAGAGCGGCCGCTCTGCCGCGTCCAGTGCTGCCTAGTGCTGCTTACTTAAATGAAGGAGAAACTGCTCTACTACATCGAAAAGGAATTAACCACGGTATGAATATTCCTAGTCTTAAAGAAGGATTTTGATTACGTTAGCATGCCGTTCTTGCTATGTTAAAAGAGTATGGGGTAAAGGCACACCCCTACAGTGTTTTAAGTTACTTGACGAACACATCGCAATACACACAGATAAAGAATGCAAAAACCCAGATTGGCACCATCACTGGTGGTGTGCCCCAAAGTTCAAAATTAGGTCAGGTATTTTTCCTAATTTATATAACAGATAATATTAATGTACCGTCCATAATAACATTGTTATTTATGCTCTCGACACTAAAGTATTTTTCACAGCCAATAACCTGGAGAGATTGCAAGGAAAACAGAAAGCAGGTGGCTTCCAGGGCTTTCGGTTCGGCTAAATGCTAACTGCCTAAACCTGAACGTAGTCAAAACGAAATACGTGCCTCTCAGGGCCCAAAACAAACTTCTGCCAGAGAATTTCACCCTTACCTTTAAACAGTCTAGGCTAACACGCGGGTGTTCCGTAAAATCTTTAGACATTTTATTCCATAAACATGCTTTGCAAAGAACACACCGACTACATACGTAAGAAAAGATTGTCGTCCCCTTACAAAAATGAGTAATGACAAGAGTTGACAGAGCGTGGAGAACTCTGTGGAGTCAACAGATTCCACATAGGTTGGTGACTGTGGTAAACAAGTGTAAACGAAATGGATATTTGCCTTAGTCAATAGCGTGGTTGCTGACTAACATCGGGTAAAGCTTGTTAACCATGTTTTGACCTAACTAAATATATATAGTTTTTGGCTAACATGTGTGTAAATTTTGTTAAATATGGGTTGACTGGCTGAAAAATTCTCGCGGACACCTTAGTTCATAGCTTGACTCCGTTAGCTCTTTTTCTTGCTTCCTTAGTGCTTTTTGCCTGCTGATGAGTCTTTCATGTTTATTTCATTTACCCTTCTGGCACAAAAACCCAAAAACGCGTTGCGAATGATAACAGATGTTTGGGTTTTCTCGCATTTTTACTTAAGCAAAAAAATGATAGAATCAGCTTCAATGCAATATCCTGTTAATAAGTATTTTATCGTTTGTTATGCTGAGAAAAAATTAAGCTCTCGAAAAGACGGCTCTATATGCGCACGGATGGGATGGATATTTTGATGGATGGATGGAATACAGGAGCGTCCTCTTTGAAACGGTGTGATAGCCGTAGCTACCATGCTCATTTTTCTCTCTATATCTTAATTATTGATTTAGATTGGTTAGCTAAACCATCATTCTATTTATTAAATTTTTGTTTCTACATTACTAACATTATGTCCCTTCTCTGCTTTGAAGCCACCAATCTTCTAGTCGTTTTTTGCTAGTTTCCACCGCCGGCTTATTCACCCGGCCACTAGTACCTCTAAACCCCAGAGCTTCAGGAACAGTGACTGCGCCTGCATCAACTTCCGGATGGACGCCATTACATTCGAGTATAATATGGTCAATTGTTTCACTGGAGTTACCACATACAGCACATGCTTCATCATCATCTTCACGCATACGCTGTCTAGCGCCGCCTAGCGGAGAAATTACGATCAGGTGATTGACATATACGATGCATCATTTCCGACAGCTCTCATCAGGACAAATCGTTTGGCAGCACTCTTGTTTGTTTATGGCTGTTCGTTACCGAGTTCTGTCCCCCTTGGTAAACATCCCAAATCAAAATCGGATTCGTTTGAGGGGTTTCGGCGGTCGAGGATTCGGTCGCTAACTTGATATGTTTGCGTTTTAACTAATAATTCGAAGTATTCAGTGTGTAGCTTTCGTTTAAATGTATTTTATTTGTATACCATAAACCATAGGGTTATGCCTTAGAACCAATTTCGGTATACAACTGTTCCGGGTAATGTGGTTTTGGGTGGTGGGAGTCCAGGCTGCATCTTTCTCTCCCTCTTTATTTCTTCTCTACTTTCTCTCTTCTGTCCGCACGAGGAAGCGGAGGTGGGTCAACTACACAGCCAGTAGTGGGCCCGTGCAATTTCTTTTCCTTCTTCATACAGCCACAACAACAATAAGACTTCAACCGTATCTCCTGACACAGGGAACACATTCACTGCCGTTTAATGCGTAGGCGAAACCTGCTGCCGGTTTAGAATGTGAATAAAGTGTATTTTGCACCATATACATGTTTTATGTGAATGGAAATCAATAAACTTCTGTTTGTAGAGTACCGCGACACGGAGTAATCCCGTAGTCGCTTGTATATTTGTATGGCGGTTCAGTGTATGACGTTCTGACTCTGCAATAAGAACTTCGTCTTTCAGTTGAAGTAATGTTCCAATATTCAAATAAATGGTTTTGGAAGTAAAAAACGCTACCTAATCAGACCTGCCTCATATACATTGAAAAATTTGCATATATGTCACTTCGTTTCTACTGTACGTAGCTGACGTAGGATTGTTATGCAGCTAGGTTGACGTTTTGTGTGCAGTCAACAACTATGATGCAACTTATAAACTCCACAACAGCAGCACACCAAGTCAACAACTTGAATGTTAATCGCAGAATTAGTGCTGTGTTGACAACCTGTGCTAAGTCAACAACTTCAATACAAGTTGTCTGTCAATAACATCAGCACACCCAGTCATCAATTCGGAGTGCCACTATTTGATAGGTGTGGACTGGATATCAAAAACATTTGCGGGTTCTTTTTGGGAGACATTTATTGACTGACTTTACGTAAGTAAGTAACTGGTACACACACTTTACACACTCATTTTTGTAAGGGTCTGTTGTTATTCTAAACGAGACACGTACTCTGAATTCAAGCTACACCGATATTACTGTTTTGTTTACTCACACGTACCGTCTGTTGCAGAAGTTTGCGGCCCAACGCGCCGAGCGGAGGAGCAGTATCGCTCCCGAGAGGCGGCGCTGCGCTCGCCGGCGCTGCCTGGTGACGTAGCTATAAAGAGTGAGGAGGCTTGTTCTCTTCCCCTCATCCCGCGGTTGATATCGCATATCTTTGCTCTCAGCCGTGAGATGAGGGGAAGAGAACAAGCCTCCTCACTCGATAGCTGCGTCACCAGGTAGCGCCGGCGGGCGCAGCGCCTCCTCTCGGGAGCGATACTGCTCCTCCGCCCGGCGCGTTGGGCTGAAAACTTTTGCAACAGACGGTACATTACTGTTTGCTTGTATGGGGAACGAGCACTGAGAAAAAAAAAAAAAGGAAAAAAATTCTCATGCTACTGAAAAGAGCTGTACAAGCTATTGGAAATTTATCGTACCTTGATAGCACCACAAAGCTCTTTCCGAAATACAACCTTCTTAAAAGAGAACAAGCTTACAAAAAAGAAACTAGTGGTATTTATTAGAACCCTTATGAATGAGAATAAAGAGACCTTTGAAAATACATATTCAGTAAACCCACAGTCTATGGTTTCACAAGTACAAGTATCATGTTCCAAAATCCTTTACTATGGACTCAAATGCTTATGCATTTAATTCCAATGACTTTAAACTATTACCACAGTTCTTTTTTTAGCCCTAGAAACTACATCCGTCCAGAAATATAAAAAAAAACTGTACACATAATGATCATTTTGCAACAGACCTGAATTATGCATACGAATTTGTAGTCCTATTGTATGTTTTATGTGTTTCAGCCATTATGCTTTTGTCTTGCTGAATTTTAACACGATGCCATGCATAGACACGCTCGTGTAGATAGTTTCATTTTGTATATTGCATTACTTGCTCATTGTTGTTTTGCTTTTCCTAAGTGGCTGTGATGCTCTTTCAGGAGGACATGCCTCTGTCAGGCGTTTTCATATGCATATCAGTCAATTTTCATTTCAAAGTGAACCTAAGAATAAGATTAATACATTGTGTTGTAGGAGTGTGACATGGCCGTGGTCGAAAGCCTTTGAATGGCTTTGCTTTCTGATTACGTTTTAGCTTCTGTATCAAGTCCTCCATACTATCTTTGGCCGTGACACAGTTCGGGCCACATGGGGGAGGGGGGGGGGGGTCAGACGCCCGCAGAAAAGAGGGTTGCAGCGACTGACGCCTTGCATGACTTCTTTTATGAATTAGCGTAATAGAGTGGTTGTAAGGAGTCAAATTGTTGTGATTCCCCAGTTCCGATTCCCATTTTTTAAGAGTGTAGACAGCTCTTGTTTACAAGAAATCAAATCTGCTTCCCTACCACGAACCTTTTACATTTCCCAAAGCTTGCGCTTAACATGAAAGTGGCACGATGACAAGTCAAAGATTTTATAAGCACAAAATTCAAAAGCTCCGTTCACGTGCTATAATAATATGGCTACCCGTTCCTAATAAAAGGTATCTTAACTTTACCCGCCATCTTCTGCCTCAAGACTTGTCACTTTCAGGCAGATCAGGATCAGTCATTGTAATACTGGGCTACATTGGCCTGCACGTATCAAAATATGCTGCGTCTAACGCAACAGGTGACAGAAGCAGAATGTGTGGAGCGATCATTGGGATACACCCTGTAGAAGATACCCAGGCTATAGTAGTTCAGGGCTCTTCATTTCCTCAACAATATCAACTTTGCTAAGATCACCCTCCGTTACTATTTATCTGAATACTAGATGAGAGAGCGTTTAGCAGAATTGTCACAGCCCTGAAAGAACATCTCTTGCCCGGTCACCTAGAAGAAATCTCTCTTCTAGGTGACTGGAAGTGACAGATATTAGCGTGTAGTTCACCGAAAACCCCAGGTCAAAATAGACATGCGTGAGTGTTCATAATAGCGCTCTCTATGTAATCATGGCAAGCCTCAATCGCTCTTATGAAGGTCCAGCTAGAAAAGAACTTCTTGCAGCAAAGAAAAAGCGATCAAGCCGGAATTGAGCCACCCAATACCACTACTACTGGTTGCGAGTATAGCACGCTATACCTCACCGCTGTAGAGCGCTCATTCCTAATACCCCTGAGTGAACGGCAACCACACGCTACTGTTACGTTTACGTAACACTGAACAAGCTGAACAAGGTTTTTTGGCTAAAGACTCGAAAAGCCAGAATCAGCAACTATTGGCCATTGGTCAACTCCTTTAACAAGCCTTCAATAAATATTAATAAAAAGAGAAATTATCAAACATTTTACTTTATCGATAGTTTCTTTTTTCGTGCTTGTCAAACGGACAAATTCAGTGTTTTCAGAAAATACTTCGTGTCGGACATACATACCACGCTTTGGCTCACCCAGCACCGGATTGGAAATCCTGACTTCCAAAGGCAATCAAGACATAACGGTGGTTTAACAGCGGAAAAAAGACACAGATCAAGAAAGAAACGATACAAAACAGACGAACCAAGGCTGAACGTACAACTGATTTTTTATTGGGAAGAATCATGTCACATATACGCACATGAAGAAACAGCGCACATGTACAATATCAACCACCTCAAGTGTTGGTAAAAAGGCAAAACATTCTTCAAAAACACGAGTGCATCTGGAGAACTGCTACCAACTATGTAGCATATTCATTTCCCGAAGAGATAATGTGACAAAAGGCGTACTCACATATCCTTTGCTTTTCCTGATAATGTGAAGAGCTTCGGATACTTGTGTAGTGCGATGGTCAGAATGAAGGAACAAAACATCAGTGTCATCAAAAAACGGCGTGTATTCGCACGCGGTACAATGCTTCTCTAGGTGTGTTTCTTCCTTTTATAACTAATTAGGCCACAGGACAGAAGGATTCGGTATAATAGGACAGTTTTAAAGGGAAAATATCTATTTTCATGATTTATGTTGCAGGAATTTCTTCTGCTCCTCTCGTGCCATCTTTGAACCGCGGCTCTTACTCTTTCTACCTTGTTAGGAGCAAAAAACATAACTTTTTCCCGTGCTTGCTCCCCACTCTCTTAACTCGGTGCGACAGCGTGTGTACATAAGGCACATGAACTATATATCTTCTTCCTTCCTCCGAACCCCTTTCGCGCCCTGAGGTGCTTGTAGACAATTTTATTGCGTGGAGGATATTTTCTGCGCTCGAGACGAGAACCGAGTATGAGAAACCAGCATCCTGACCTCTGTCCGTCAAAGCTAAGAGACTGGACATCATTTTATGATGACAAGATATCTTCACTGCCATGCCTAAGCATCCCGTGACAATACCGCATTTTGCAAGCTTTATGAAAGAACCTGTAATTCAGAAGGGGCTTTTTACTTCTATGTGAATACTACCAACAGACATGATGGGGTTGGATATACAAATTTAATTCAATAGATTGCAGGACTGTTCTAGGGGTACTTCAGGTGTGAACCTTAGTCCCGACCCCTTAGGTGCAAAAACATCAAGAACCACCATTAATTTTTATTGTTCAGCTTCTAATACTGTGATGAAGCTATCAAAATCCCATAAAAACCTGGAAATCACCCTCTCTTCCGCTCCGTCATAGCGCAATCGCATTAGTAACAAATTTACAGCGTCAAATAGACCACTTGGCTTACTTAAGCTCTGCCTCCACCTTGCTCCACCTCAGGTAAACCTGCTCGCGTATGAATTGCTTCCAGAATCCAAATCAGAATACGCCTCTGTCATGTGGATCCCCACCAAACATATCTAACCACTAAATCGGAATCCATTTAAAATCGTGCCGCGTGGTTAATTAATTTCTTCTACACATACATCAGTGTTTCATCCTTGAAAGTGAAATTGGCTCCTCCATTTTTTGCTCCTGTCGCCGCATTACAAAAGCTTTTTTGCGCAGTTTTACGATTATTTAAATCAAGAACTTTATAAGAAAGCCGCAGCGAACATACCCGCCGAATCAATCACTAACTTCGAGTTGCGTGCCTACGATCACGCACCACTACCTTTACTTCGTCTATCTTTCCTCGTGAAGCTGCAGAGTGGCAGGGCTTAGCATATGACATCGTAGCCATTGTATAGTCATTTCTTTCAAGAACTTGTAGGTGAGCATCTTAAATGATAAATAAACATTGCTGTTTGTACGTGTTTCCAGTATATTCCCAACCTCTATGTAACACCCTGAAATTGAGGCCTTTAGGCAATAAAAAATTGGAAGTGGTTTAACAAACCTAATCTATGATGGACGAAGCGAAAGCAGTAGTAGTCGTACATGAGACCTAATCGTTTTTTTCTTGTTCTTGTCGCACCTTCTCCAGCGTCTTCTTTATTCGCTCTGCAAGTCTCTTCTCCTTCTTCGAAAGTTTCTTTCTCCCATTTCGCTTAATGTTTCCTATGAAATCGCTTCTTCATTCATTCATTCATTCATTCATCATCAGCCTGATTATACCCACTGCAGGGCGAAGGCTTCTCCCATATTTCTCCACTTAACCCGGTTCTGTGCTAGCTGCATCCACTTGACCCCTGCGAACTTCTTGACCTCATCCGCCCACCTAACTTTCTGCCGCCCCCTCCTACGCTTTCCTTCCCTTGGAATCCAGTTTGTTACCCTCAGCGACCATCGGTTATCCTCTCTTCGCACTACATGTCCTGCCCATGTCCATTTCTTCTTAATTTCTACTAGAATGTCGGTAACTTGAGTTATTTCTCTGACCCACTCTGCACGCTTTCTATCTCTTAATGTTACCCCTACCATTTTCCGTTCCATAGCCCTCTGGGTTGTCCTCAACTTAAGTAGAACTCTCTTGGTTGGCCTCCACGTTTCAGCCCCATAGGTGAGTACAGGCAAGATGCAACTGTTGTATACTTTCCTCTTGAGCGATACCGGTAAGCTGCTAGTCATAATCTGCGAGTGCTTGCCAAATGCGCTCCATCCCAATCTTATTCTTCTTGTTATTTCCTTTTCATGGTCCGGATCTGCGGTCACTACCTGTCCTAAGTAGACATATTCGCCTACTACTTCCAGTATTTCGCTACCTAATGTAAACTGCTGTTCCTTCCCGAGGCTGTTGAACATTACCTTAGTCTTCTGCATATTGATTTTTAAGCCTACCTTTCTACTTTTTCTGTCTAGGTCATCAATCATTATTTGCAGTTCATCCCCCGAGTTACTTAGCAAGGCAATGTCATCAGCAAATCGCAGATTACTGCGGTATTCTCAGTCTACCCTTATCCCTAACTTCTCTCATTCCAAGTCTCTGAATACGTCCTCTAAACAAGCTGTAAATAGTACTGGGGAGATTGTGTCTCCTTGCCTAACACCTTTCTTTATGGGAATTTTGTTACTTTCTTTATGCAGAACTATGGTTGCTGTGCAGCCACTATATATATCTTCCAGCACTTTCACGTATGGCTCGTCTACCCCCTGATTTCGCAATGCCTGCATCACCGCCGAGGTTTCAACTGAGTCAAATGCTTTTTCGTAATCAATGAATGCTATGTATAAGGGCTGGTTATATTTCGAGCATTTTTCTATCACCTGATTGATGGTATGTATATGATCGATAGTAGAGTACCGTTTCCGAATCCCTGCTTGATCCTTTGCTTGATTGCAGTCTAAGGTTGTCCTGATTCTATTAGTGATTACCTTAGTAAATACCTTATACGTAACAGACAGTAAGCTGATTGGTCTGTATATTTTAAGGTCCTTAGAGTCCCCTTTCTTGTGAATGAGGATAATGTTTGGTTCTTCCATTGTTCCGGTACCTTTGGTGACACTGGGCACTGCGTATACAGGGTGGCCAGTTTTTTTAGCACGATATCCCCCCCGTCCTTCAGCAAATCTGTAGTTATCTGATCCTCTCCAGCTGATTTCCCCCTTTTTATAGTTTCTAGTGCTTTCTTGACCTCGTCCTTCGTCACTGGCGGAACATCTGACTGTTTTTCCCTACCGCCAATCTCATTACGGTTCTCACTACTTTGGCTACTGTAAAGATCTGTTTAGAACTCGGCTACTTTGACGATCTTGTCCATATAAGTGATGACGTTGCCCGCCTTGTCCCTCATCGCTTACATCTGGTTTTTGCCTATGCCCAATTTCTTCTTTGCCGCTTTAAGGCTTCCCCCGTTTTTTACAGCATGCTCAATTTTGTCCATGTTATACTTCCTTATATCGGCCACCTCGCTCTTATTGATTAGCTTTGATATCTCGGCCAATTCGATCTGGTCTGTTGTATTGAAAGCTTTCGTACTCTGGCGTTTCTTAATCAAATCTTTCGTCTCCTTAGACAGCTTACCGGTATCCTCTCTAACTATCCTACCGCCTACCTATAGCGCGCTCAGTAATGATATTTCTGAAATTATTGTTCCTTGCCTCTAGGGTAATGTCGCCATCCTCAGTTACAGCTGAATACCTATTCTGTAGCGAGATCTTGAACTCTTGTGCCCTCCCCCTCACCGCTAATTCGTTGATGGGTTTCTTTCTTACTAATCTATTGCGTTCCTTTTTCAGATTTAGGCTAATTCGGGACCTCACCATCCTGTGGTCACTGCATCGCACTTTCCCGATTACCCCTACATCCTGCACAATGGCGGGGGTTGAACACATTATGAAGTCGATTTCATTTTTAGTCTCTCCGTTAGGACTTTTCCATGTCCATTTCTGGTTCTTCCGTTTGCTGAAGAAGGTATTCATGATTCATAAGTTATTGCGCTCTGCAAACTAAACTAGTAACTCCCCCCTGCTATTCCTAGAACCAATGCCATAGTCACCTACTGCCTTGTCTCCTGCCTGTTTTTTCCCTACTTTGGCATTGAAGTCGCCTATTAGTACAGTATACTGCGTCTTTACTTTTCGCATTGCTGATTCTATATCTTCGTAGAAGGTTTCAACTGCCTGGTCATCATAACTACATGTAGGTGCATAGGCCTGTACAACCTTCAGTTTATACCGCTTATTAAGCCTAATTACGATGCCTGCAACCCTCTCATTAATACTATAGAATTCATCTATATTACCCGCTATATACTTATTGACAAGGAAACCTACTCCTAGTTGTCGCCTCTCCGGTAAACCTCGATAACCCAGTACATGCCCATCCTTCAGTACAGTATATGCCTCATTCGGCCTCCTAGCCTCACTAAGCCCTATGACATCCCATCTCATGCCCTCTAGTTCCTCTAACAGCACTGCTAAACTAGCTTCACTAGCTAGGGTTCTAGCATTAAACGTTGCCAGGGTCAGTTTCCAATGGCGGCCTGTCCAGCGGAGCCAGGCTTTCTTAGCACCCCCTGCTGCGTCACAGGTCTGACCGCCGCCGTGGTCAGTTGTTTCGCAGCCGCTGGTGACTGAGGGCCGGGGTTTTATGGAGCTTCTTCACGGAGACTGATGTCGGCAGGATGAGTAGGTTCGGCTTGCAGGTGAATCTAGCAAGCGCTCGCACTAGGCGTTGTTGCCTCATGCATGGTACATCAGTACAGTCTAGCTGTAGTTCTCAGCCCACATATAGGCCTTTGTAAACGGGATGCTTCTCCACGACTTATATTCACTGCTGTGCCGCAGTAGCTGAAGAGAACCACAAGCGCAATAAGGCGCATAGCTAAACGATGAAATTTGCGCGGCGCAAAGAGGACACCACCGATATGTACCGCTACGAATGAAGTTTTTCAGCTATCTCAAGCATGTGTATGATATAGAAGAACAGAGAAATGGAGCGCCACCCACTCCACCCTTACAAAAAAGCTAAATGAGTTTCTGATTAAATGTTAATTACATTTATCATCATGCACATTAACATTTCTATATATTTTCTTGATACATTTTTGATGAGTTTCATAAGAAAGTTGGTCACCGTGTTTCTGGTTGGTACCTAATGTGTGCATTTCTTGTGTGTGGCTCATGAGTGTTGACCAATGAGCGCCTGATGGCTTTCACTTTTGGACAAAAAGTAAAAGCTAAAACGTAGCGAAGCACCTCAACTACATTAAAAAAGCTAAAAAATAAAAAAATTAAAACTAAGCGAAAAAAAACTGCACCTCTGGCGCGATTCGAACGCGGTACCTCTTACTTCGTAGCTTTCCACGCTAACCACTCGGCCACTCCGGGATTTTTTTTTTCTTTGTTGCATGGAAAAACTTCCGTGAAAAGGAACAACTCCACTTACTTAAACATGTCCATATCTAAAGTTACCGGGCTGCTTAATGCGAGCCCGTCATATCCTCAGCCCGAAAATGCACAATCATCAGAACATCAAAAGTCTGGGAGACATACACATGCGTCTAGATACGGCATCCAGTTTGGAGGTTCTTCACGTGCAGCATATACACTTCTCACCAAAGCACACTGCTCCCGAAACACGGATTTCGACGATCTTGGTGGCTCTGCATGCCTGCCGATCATGCGGCTTTTCCAAAGGCTGAACAGTCCCATCAACACAAATAGATCGTAAGGCACGACAGAGTTTTTGTCAGGAGGCAAAAATTTAATTGTATAAGGCGTAATTTCAATGTCCTTTTTAAGAGTTCTTTGTAGTATGTCCCAAAAGAACATAGCATAACGGCACAGAATAAAGCAATGATCAATTGTCTCAGGCACGTTACAGAGACGACAATTTACCGACCAGGGCACAAACATCTCCTTATTGTGAAGAAATGTCTTGACAGGCAACGTCGCTGTATGTAATTTGAAAAAGAACGTTTTTGCAGCTGCCTGAATGCACATTTGCTAACACGCTTTAGAACAGTGGTGTCCAAAAACCCCAGATAAGGCTGCCGATACAACGGTGCAGGGAACAAAGACTCAGTGAGAGCCTGGGTCATCTGCTTTCTCGAGAGGCTATACAGGTAATCTACAGAGAAACGCACAGTGAGAAAATTTAAAGTGTCAGCAACCTCCTTAAGGAATCCCCATAAACGCCCCTCACGAGCCTGCCCAGTTGGTGCGAATAAGTAAGGCAAATGTGGACTAAGGCGCTTAATGAGCACAGTTACAAGAAACGGATGGTTTGCCGATTTGAAAAAGAAAAAACGGGAGACAAGTTGATGCACAAACAAGTGAACAAGGCCCACTCCACCAGACTCTAAGGGAAGAAACAAGTTGTCACGCCGCATGGGCTCCCATTGAGAGCGCCACATAAATGTGGCAAATATTCTGTGTAGAACTTGTACTTTGCTCCTCGCACAATGCAGGACCTGAAGGATATACGCAAGCTTTGCAAACAAAGATATGTTACAGACCTGTGCCCTAGCAAACACTGAGAGTTCCCTACCCATCCAAGCCTGCGTTTGTCGCCGCATAGGTACGATTTGTGAATCCCAGTAGGCTGCGCTGTTACGAACTTGGTGCAGCGGAACCCCTAGGTACTGAAGAGGACTACAGTCCCAGCATATGCCTCCAAACTGGCTTGGTCTAGTGCCCCAGTGTCCCAACCAAAAACCTTTGGATTTATCTAAATTAAGGGCCGCGCCTGATACATCGCAGAACGGTTCAGTCAAGTGTAAAGCCTCAAGTACACTCTTTTTGTCAGAACAAAAGAGGGCGATATCGTCCGCGTAAGCTAACATCTTAACTTCCCATTGAGCCAGAGAGAAACCACGGATGGCTGCACTGTTAATTATACTGAGACAGAGGGGTTCCAGATATAAGCCAAACAACAGTGGAGACAGTGGACATCATTGACGAACAGATGATTCCAGTGGTATTGGTTTCGTTAGCTCCTGATTAACAATTAGTCGTGTATACGAGTTCATATAGCACAGCCTTATGCCTTTGAGCAAAACGTCACCAATGTTTGCATTCTCCAAGGCCGCGAACAAGAAATTGTGCCGAACTTTATCAAACGCCTTCGCCAAGTCAATTTGAATCAGAGCTACTTGGCCTGTCTCATCTGATACTGTCTCGATTACTTAACGTGCAATATGGATGTGTGTTTGAATACTGCGCCCTCTGATACCACATACCTGATGCGAACCTATCAAGTCCATGATAACCAGCTGCAAACGAGAACAAAGGACCTTGGCAAAAATTTTGTAATCAACATTACAGAGGGAAATTGGACGATATCCTTCAACAGTTTTCAACCGATTAGTATCTTTGCTTTTGGGTATTAATATTGTGTGGCCTGAATAGAAAGTGGGGAGCAGGAAACCCACATCATAAGTTGCTTGGAATACTTCCATCAAAACAGGCGTTAGGCAAGGCGAAAATGTTTTATAAAATTCGCTAGTAATACCATCTGGGCCAGGAGATTTCTGGTTCTGAAGGTCTGAAATGTCTGATTTAATTTCTTCCAAAGTGATGGGTCCCTCTACTACAGCACATTTCTCATCGTCTAGTCGAGGAAAGTTCTCAAGTAAGGAATTATAATCGAAACCCTGATTTGGATCTTTACAACTGCCGAACAGCTTTCGATAATAATCATAGAAAGCAGCAAGAATGCTAGGAGCATCACTATATGTGCAACCACCATACTGAATTTCCAATATTTCCTTCGTAAGAGCATTCTCTCTTTCATCACTGAGGGCCCGACGTGAAGGTTGCTCGTCAAGAAACCTTCGAGTCCTAGATCTTATTAGGGCCCCCTTGTATCTTTCCGTCGCAATTTGTTGAAGCTCTGCCTTTACGTTATTAATTTCTTCAACATAGGCACCCGGGCTAACCCTCTCTAGCTCATGTAGCTTAGTTAGAGTGCGCCCAAGCTCACGAAGGTGGTGTCTCTTAGGAACGCGATTCTTGCAGAGGCTTCAATTGCTAAGTGTTTGGTTTCCTGTTTGAACAAGTCCCATTTTTGAAAAACTGACAGATCATGGCGTGACCATATGTCTTTCAAACAAGTAGGTACAGCACGCTTAAAGATTTCATCTGAGAGCAGACAGTTATTCATTTTCCACAGTTCCCACCGAGGGTGAAGTATCTGCCGACTGTACCTCCCTACCTGAAGAGACACCATACAATGGTCACTGAAGAAGATGGGCCGCACTCAGTAACCAAACAAATTTGCTAACATGTCTGCAGAAACATAAATTTTGTCAAGGCGGGCATTAGAGGAGAACTGAAAATGAGTGAAATGAATACTGTCGCCTTTTTCCTGCCCCACATCCACAAGGTTATATTCATAAACCAAATCGCTAAGTAATGCAGCACTAGGGTCATATCACTTACATAATACTGATCGGTCCTCATCCCTACAAACACAATTAAAATCTCCCAACAACATAATTTTGCGATCTGTGCACAAATGTTTAACTAATGAAAGAAAAAAATGCCTTCTATCTCGTTGTTTTACAGGGGCGTAAACACAAATAATTCGCCACTGCACACCTGAGATTGTGAGGTCACAGCATATAATTCGTCCCTCGCCATCTATGCAATAAGACATGGCTGTCATCTCTAGTGTTTTGGCCAGGAATAGCATACACCCTCCGGACAAGCCTCTAGCGTGGCTAACAATAATGTTATATTCCGGCAAAAACGGCTCAAGAGCAGCTTCCGTCTCTTCATCGGAGGACAACTTTGTTTCCTGAATTGCTGCTACAGACACACTCGATTTCTTTAACAGGTGTCTTAACTGCTGCTGTCTCCGACGATTACGCATACCCCTGACGTTAAGGGTAGCGACTTGATATGCTTCGACTCTAGCCATTTTTGGTACTAGTCCTTTTAAACATCATCCCCTGGAATGGGGTGGCCCGCCTGCAAATTGGCGGCCTTTCGGGCAGACATCGCCCTCCTCTTTAAAGTCACCCTTCCTGTGGCCTCTACACAGTGTGCCTTCTGGCCAGCACCGTCGATACACACCTCATCATCTGCGGGACGCTTCAAAGGCACTGTGTTGTCCATGTCCTCCTCTGAGACACTCAAGGCTTCGGCCCACGAATCTGATTGGAGCACATCGCTCGCTGCCACTCTGACAGCCGACAGAGAACCGGACGCACCAGAGATCGGCGCCACAGACGGCTCACTGTTACCCTCCAACGACAAAGGAGAATCAATGACGAAGGAGGATAGGCGAGCATCCACTGGCAGTATCTTCCCCATTGATTCCACAGGAGGCATATCCAGATGTCCTTCAATGACAGGTGGTTCTTGGGCAGCAAGGGCAGCACTCTTAGTGGCACTCACAGGTGGGCTCGGGTCCGGCGGTTTTGGCTCTGGAGACGCTGGTTCTTGATGGCCAGTCACTGCAGATTCTTCTGAGTTGGTGTGAAGTGCAGAAGGCTTCTGGTCCCCATCAATTTGAGGTTCACGACCTAACTCACCAGTTACATCAACAACCTCTGACACATCCATGATATGTTCGGACGCCACGTCATCTTCTCGTGACCACTGGCCTTGACGCAGTCTATCGGCATAACTTAATACACAGTTCTCCACAGTATGGCCAAAGCGCCGGCACTGGGTGCATCGAGGCGTTCGGCACTGACGCTGTACATGGCCTACCCGGCTGCATCGAAGGCACAGTGGAGGTCTCCCTGAGATAAGCACTAATGCCTGCACCCCATAAACATTAAGAGTGTGAGGAATTGTACTTGCTGACACTCCGTCCTTGAGCGTGAGGGAGTTTTCACGGTTCGCCGTTTCCATGTGCTCCATCCCTGGGCACCGCCACTTTTCACGTTCCACAGATTGAATCGTTCCATAAGGCTCGAAAGCTTCCACAATCCTCCGGTGCTTCATATAGCGGGGAAGCCAAAGGAGCTTAACCTTGACATTCTTTGTATCCGGGTCGAACGCCATGCACCGAAGTCCTTTCACAGGGAACTCTGCTTTGTTAATTAGCTTCTGCTTTGAAGAACTACTCTCGCAGGTAACCATCCACACATGGCTCATTTGGTATTGACCAATGCACAAAATTTCCCGGAGGTCCAAAATCTGTGCAAGTGCGTCTCAAAAGTCAGGTGCTCTGTACGGGCGACCCTTAAGGTCGGCATGCAGGAAAACGGTATTAAGGACAACATTACCGGTGGGCAGGCGTGGAAGGACAACTTTGTACGTTTCGGTAGTGTCCTGAGGAGTCGAAAGACCTCGGCCAACGGCCGATGCGCTGTTTCCAGCAAGCAACATTTTCAGGCTCAGCCGCCCAGAACCACTCGGCCACTCCGGGAACTGGTTAGATCAGCCGCAATGGCCTGTAGAATTCGAAACATGCTTCGAAAC
>JAJIZL010041824.1:0-47930 GCA_023969395.1 Amblyomma maculatum
GGCAAGAAATGTACACAATCTTATGAATAAAACAGCTGCGTTTCCCGAGTAGGCTTAATGCTATGATAGTGTCTAAAAGAGCAAATTCTACTACCAAAACATATTTGCATTTTGGTAGTAATGGCGGGAGCTCTGCTCGAAAGAGGTTTCTGGGTCGACGAGAGGCGCTAGCCATCGTGTGCGCACAGGCAGTGGGGCTGCACGTTATCAAGATGCCGCTATAGCATCATATCATCAAAGGCCACGCATTGTAAAGCTGGGTATGTCTACCACGGCATCACCCAACGAGTGAAACGTCACGAGCATAGGATACAACATCGGTTCTTACCGGGACCACAAAAACCAGTCGAAGTTTATACACAGCCATTTTAGCCAAAACACAAAATATTGCGCGCTACTGCACCTTCGAGTCGGGTAATATTGAGGGCAAAAGATGCCTCACAAAAACAAAACGTCATTTCGGCAAAAGACGGGTTGCGCTAGACTCAGCTAGGGGTATATATACTGACCTAGAACACCTCAACATGCTTAGTTTGTACGGTAGTCGTAGGTGCACGTTAGTTTCGCGGCCAGGACGGCGGCGGTCCTCATGCCCAGTCACGAAACGCAGCGACGAGCTGCTGTGCGCCCTCGCAACCACTGTCACTGCCGGCGGCCTCTCCAAGATGTCACAGGGCTCCCTAAAAACTTTCCTTGTTAGCTTGGGCCCTATTCTCGACACGCATGGCTATCGTTTAGTGTCATTGTTTCTCTGGTTGCTTGTCAAAATAGTCCCGTGTGTAAAATGTGTTGCGCAAAATGTTTCACTGTCGAAATGGCTTTTTACGTTGACCTACAAATGACGTGTACTTGAGGTCAGGATAGCGTAGAGAGCTATGAAACGCGAAATGTTAGGCGTAATGATAAGAGATAGCATGTACAGTGGGTCAGAGAAATTACTACAGTTTAGGACATTCTAGTGCAAATCAAGAAGAAACGGGCATCGGCAGGACATGTAGCGCGAAGATGGTCGGGAAGAGTAAAAAATTGTATTCCAAGGGAAAAACGCGTAGCAGGGGGAGGCAGAAATTGAGATGGGGGGATGAGGTTAACAGGATCGCAGGGGTCAAGTGGATGCAGTTAGCATAGTACCGGTTATTACGATTGGGGTGATAGGCACTGCTTAATATCAAGGGGCGCTTCCTGAAGTCTGACTTGCTGACGTTGTGTTGCGAGAAATACGTCACGCTTACAAATCATCCGGTCATGTCAAAATCACGTTTCATGAATAAAGGACGTGCTGCAAGTTCTGTAAATGGCAGAAGTTGGGTGCAACGTTTGTGACCACATTCAGGTGAGTGCATAATGAACATGGCGAATTTCACGTATGGTATTGGGGGCTCTTAGCTAACCGTAGTTCGGTAGGCATTTACTGTCGTTGGTGAAGTGAGCAGAGACAGCTTCTTATTTCAGAAGGCACTGAAGCGACGTCATAAGGCTATTCTTCAACGACGCAGTCATTCAGAGGATCAGTAATGAAGACGCAGATTTACAGGGGCAGGAGCGTTCTGACGGCCGTCTCGTTGCAAACGCTTCGCTCTCTTGAAGCAACAGTCGATTGGTTTGAATGCAATACTGTCTAAGCTGTATAATTTGTGTAACAGTAGGTGAATTTAGCGAATGCCGTAGCATGTCCGATTACAAGTTTTTGCCCTTAAATTAATAGCAGTGCCAACAGAAATAACCTAAGAGGCAGCCCGGGCCAGTAATCAGCACGTCATGCAATTTAATCCTAGCGAAAATTACTGAATATATGTGATAGGGAATGGGGACGAACAACAGCCGCCTATCTCCATAAACTGCATTGTGTTGTAGGTAAACTGCCACCCAAGCAATTAGCAGGGATAGTACACAAATTTCACTTTTAGAAGAAGCTGGTATGAACAGCAAAATACTCATTAAAGCCGTTGATTTTCTCTTCTGACTAGGGGATTTCCCTCGTCAGAGAAAGATGGAAGGAGAAAGCGGCAGATATAGTAAAACCCTAATGTTACAAAAATATGAGCAAATTCAACTAATGACTGCCAATATGATACGCAGTGTGCAATGCCCCCACAATGGACTCGCGGAAATTAAATTATTGAGAGCGCGCAGCGAAGCGGCATGGGCCGAAATAGCACCAGCTTCCAAAGTGAGTAGCTGATATGATATTGCAAAGGGAAAACGAAAAAAATAAAAAGCAAATAAAACATTTATGCTAGGAAACAAAACCATTTTTCGATTACGTATGAGATATAATCTGCATGCCTGATATAGGATATCATCTTGATGCAGTTAGTACACGACAGAGTTAGTTATAAGAATATGGGAGAGACATTTGCCCCGTATAGTTGGGCTGATGCTGATGATAATGATGATAGTGTGCATTGATCAGCATACCAGCCTCTTTAAGCTTTGGTGGTTTTATTTTTACATTTTTTTTTTTCAGACGAAATAAAACATTCGTATTGTTACTATATCTGGTCAACCGCCTGCAAAGGAAGGCAGCCTGTCCAGCGGAGCCAGGAATTCTTAGCACCCCCTGCTGCGTCACTGGTCTGACCGCCGCCGTGGTCAGTTGCTCCGCAGCCGCTGGTGCTGCCAATTACTGTTCTGGTGAGGGAGTGCGTTGCCGGAGGTGTTCACCGGCATCAGGTCGCACCCCAAACCTTGTTTAAGCAATTCCATCCACACGCGGATTTTTTTTAGTCCGGTGGAGAATTGCGCGGCACAGGGATTTGAACCCCGGTATTCTTGCATGCGAGGCGGATGTTGTACCGCTACGACACCGCTACACGGATTTAACACCTGCTGCTTCATTAATCTCTTTCAATGACCATATTTTTGACCGCCTTGTCCGTTTGTTGGGAAAAGATATTACTTGAAACTGATAAAATATCTGCCGCGTCACAGGACATATTGCCCCTTGAACTTATCGGATGCGCTGTTGCGCGCGGGAAGTGTTCGTTTATAAACCCCGTCCACATTTTTCGTGAATTTTGCTATCATTTTATTTAAGAGACTTCTGGTGCCAAATTCTCCTTCTTTTAGTTAGGTCGTTGAATCATTCCGTATGTTTCTGGGGCCATTCCGTAAGTAGGAGAAAAGGTGGTCATAGTACATATTTTGCCCTTCCCAAGAAAGAGCGCATGGAACGTATCTCGTTATATCTTGAATTAACCTGGCACATTCCGTCATGTATGCTTACCACATTTTGGTAAAGACATTTTTATCTTTAGGCGCTCGTACTTAGAAGGGTCTATCCAACGTTTTTTGCACCTATAGGTTCTTGATGTGAATGCGTGTTCGAGAAATGCTTAATGATATCACGGAAGTATAATCTGTTATTAAGGTATTTTGCTTTGCTTGTGTCCTTCGTTTCGTAAATATATTTCTATTATTAGACTGCAACTAACCTCCGGAAAGTGTATGATGATTTATATTTTAAGACTACGGTTCCGTACTAAGAGTTTCTTTTATGGAAATATTTCCGAAAAAAGACTGGCGAATTATTTCTGATGTGCATGCTAGAGCAGCAGTTGTTACGTCGTCTCCAGTTCAGCTCGGAAGCGTAGCCCAAGTTCTATACTTCTTCACTGGAGCTGTGATGTAGTTCACAGGAGTGGCATGAGAATATGCTCGCTGTTTTTTGTGACCAATATTTCTTTCAGATTATACCTACATTTCCATCTCATATAACGAGGCAAGTTCTGTTGCGAACAGTAGAAAACTGCAGCAGCTATTCCAAAAAAGCGTGTTAAGAATGTCAAGAATGACTTTTCAGGTCTGTTACTGCACATTCTGAAATTCTTCCCATGAACCGTTTTAAGCGTCTGGCCTCACAATTTATCATTTAAGATTGTTAATCTAGGATAAAAGTGAGAGCCATTAATACATTAAAACCCCGCACCTCCACCAAGAGATGTTACGTGGAAGATTTACAGTCCCAAAGCTGTCCGCACAACTAACGTTGATGAGGGCACCGATTTCACAACACTCAGCGTCGTCGTCTTCTCGGAGTCTGTTGCACTTCTTCATCCTCATCACGAACAGCGAATACAGCTAAGTAACAATATATTGTACTCGAACTACATATTTCACCTTGTTTCATAAACACACCATCTCGGTTCTTTAAAGGGAAGCTGAAATGGTTTTAAAATTGCATGAAATTCGTTAGTTCGAAAGAAAGGGTTTTGTTAATCATGTGTGTAAATTTTTTCCGAATTCTGTCGATAAGGAAAACAGAAATCGTTTGTTAAAACAGTTACAAGAGTCCAATGTTGCTGACCCAAATATTGAGCGAAAGCGTTAGCTGCGGTGACCGAACGTTCTCCTTCTTCTCTTTCTTCCTCAGCCCACATATAAAGCCCCGTTTTAACCAACCCATACGAACATGCCTTAGTGGCCTATAGTGGTAACGTGAATGCCAGGGTCCTAGCAGGCTGATCCTGACATAACCGTCCCGTGTGAAACGAGATACCCAAGTTGGTAGCTCCTGCTAACTGTGCCGCGGCTCCGACTGCGCCACGCTGACCGTTTGAATTGTTTTTGAGCTGTTTTTGTATTGCTGATTTTCATGCTGAAGACGATAATCAAATCTTGGCAACTATTGGCCACTTGGGATTCCAATTAAATCAGCGCAACAGAAGTCCGGTGCCATTCTCTGATTGTTCCTGCACTTAGGTTAATACCGCTATAGCGCGGCTGGCTTCACCGTCGCTATGCTTAACCTAGGATACCGAACGTGAAATGCGATTCGCTGTTCACTTTTGTTACACAGCTCCCCGCCGTTCTCGGCTATGACAACTATTACCAATTAGGTATAGTAAATGAAATTCATGATCGATATAACGAAGCTCCATTTGCAATAGTCATTTATAACGCAGTGTCTGGAATTCCATGCTGTAGAGCGGCAACAGCGCGCTAGAACATCGTCCGAAGATGGCAGCACCGCTCCACATGCCGCGCCGGCCGCGCCTCCCGCAAGCTGTCCATGGAAGTGCGAGCGTAAAGAAAGCGTGCACACATTTATTGTTATCTTAAATAATAAACCCAGTGATAACGGAATGTCAAATATTTACCTCTATTGATGATCGCTGAACCAACCGAGATGCTGGTGGGATAACTGCGAGACAAGCAAGTTCCTCTTCACAGCTGTGTAGCGGCAGTCGCCGGTGCGTCGCGGCTCATCTGATTATTTTGTGTACATTAGCTACTTTGATAAGGTGACGCCGTAATTAATAATATCTTCATTTTGTTATGAGACAAAGGGATTTACAGTAGGCAGTTCTGTGAGTAGGCCGTTTACTACAGCATTGCTGAATTCACAAGCGTCGTTTGCATCCTGTGGTGCCGATGCAAAATAATATAGGCATAGAGATGATCAGGGAGTGCGCTTGTCCACCGCTCTCGCTGCCGGCATCGCTCCGGTAAGCTTCATCTGGCGCTGCACGTGCCCTGATCCTGTCTGATGTCATGGCTGCTGAAGCCGGACCATTTTCGTCGTTACATTGAACAACGCACTGCGCAAACTAAGCTACAAAGACGAGACGGGCAGCAGCTGCAAGGAAGTTTTCTGTTGCGATCGCCGCGCCGTAACACATAGTCTAACGAGAAGAGCAAACATTTTGATGCGGCTTCGTAGGACGTGTTTAGACCACCTGCATGAGCTTATAGGTATCAGATTGCATGCTCTGTGGAAGCGTTGCATGGTGTGAGTCAGATAAATGGGCTAAATGGAGAGCGCCTGGCCAAGGACGTTATCTGTCACACGCGTACCAGTAAAGGCTGGTTCACACTGGCGACTCGCGGAGGTCGCGCGACACGATTAGTCACGGAGGGGGCGATTAGTCACGGAGGGGGCGATCCGAACCAGTCGCCAGCGACCCGTTTGAGGGAGTCGCCATGGAGTCGCTCACTGACCGATTTCTTGCGACGCGACTTGAA
Source organism: Amblyomma maculatum (assembly GCA_023969395.1). Taxonomy (NCBI): domain Eukaryota; kingdom Metazoa; phylum Arthropoda; class Arachnida; order Ixodida; family Ixodidae; genus Amblyomma; species Amblyomma maculatum. The sequence continues at coordinate 5,965 of JAJIZL010041824.1, forward strand.
GTCGCAAAGCTACTGAGCCAATCCGCAGCGCTTCTGCCTCCTTCCAAGGCGGGAAAATTCAAGAGTGCATGCGCGTGTGTGCATGATCGACTTACTGCGCCCGCAGTTGTTGGGCACACATGTTAAGGAGCACTGCGTGAGTGAAGCGTACTAATTCACGTTTGTACTCGTACATTGTTCATGTGATTGATGCTCGGGCATGAGGCGATTTCGTGATCTGCTATTTCGCGAGAACGCTAACAACAGCGCACACACCACCGCCGCTTCCGTCTTCGTCGAACAATAGCGCGTTGGCGGTCGAAACAGTCCTAAACATGGGAATAACCATAAGATCCAGTTTTTCGCTGATAATTTCACATATCCATAACCGAAATGAGTCCGAATTGATCTACCCCGAGCGCGGTAGCAGAAGCCGTAAAGGCGCGAAAGTCGGCTCTTCGTTCAAATCTCGTTCGGAGGCAGGTTTGTCGTGAAGCGAGTCGCATTCCGGTGTGAACACTCCCTGTTGATCGACGATTGTCGCAGGTCGCCCCCTCCGTGACGAATCGAGCCGCGCGACCTCCGCGAGTCGCCAGTGTGAACCAGCCTTAAGGCTGCTGAAAATGCTCGGTCGTTATTGCGATCCAAGTGTCTAATTTCAGCATTTTTGAGGCATGCTGCAGGAAAACTGCAGCACTATCAAGGCGGTACGGGTTTCCTAAAGGTGTGCTTTTATCATTGCGCCGTTGGCAAATAATCGAAGGTTGTATAAACGCACCGCGGACTTACATTGTACCTTATACAACGCCTATTCCATTTGTTGCTATTGAAACGTGATTTATTGCATAAAGGACAGCTCCTATAGCGGGCCAGCTCGTGAGCGTTTCGCACTCTGGGGCCGATTTTGGATTCGCGGAAATGTGCTGACTTCGCTTTAGCTGTCGACGTATTCGACAGCGTCTTTCGACGTGTTTTGGAACTCCTGGTTGTATGAACGCGAACGGTGAGTGTTCAAGGTGTTTTACAATCGAGCTGTCAAGTCACCTGAAGCAACGGGCGCACGGCAACACTACCAGCGCCGACCTTACAGCCCAATAAGGACGTCATGTTGGGCCCAGCCAATTGTGGACAACAGCGGCGTTTGTTCGGAGGGCAGAGCCGCTGGTGCCAGTTTTCTTGTGAAAACTGCCATTTGGGCAATTTTTAAATGTGATATTCTTCTTCAGCGGACAAAAACAATAAAATGCCGAAAAGAAGTCATTTTTTTTTTCCGAAAAACGTTTGAGCTTACCTTTAATCAGTCAGGCTTCAAAGTAATATCATTTTGGACCTTCTTTGATTCTGTCAAAACAATTATTTCCTCTAACTTACTTCTGATGGCATTCCAAGAATACGGGATCGGGTCTCGGCCTTAGCGGCAGCTTGTCAATGACGGCGAAAAGCAAGGCGCACGTGTGTTGTTCGATGTCAGCGCACGATAAAGAACTTCAAGAGGATTCTGCTGGTTGCCCGAACGTGGGCGGTAAGTGCCCAAAGTGGTTTACATTATTCAAGTAATCAATAACATTTTACGTCGAGCTGTCAAGTTACCTGAAGCAACGAGCACATAGCAAGACCGCCGGAGCCGGCTTTGTAGACCGATAATGAAGTCATGATGGACGACATTTCCGAAGCGCTGCACCACGGCGTCTCAACAGCCTGAGTCGCTTTGAGGCGTTAAACGTGGTAAACTAAATTAATTTCTCTTGTTGTTCTCGTTTATATGAATGGCTGAAAGTGCATTACTCTTACAAAATAGAAATGTAAAACTCCGAATATCCTAACCATCTTGACGACAGGCCATTTGAAAACTTGAAAAAATAAACTATGAGAGCAATTTGGCAGCCTATAATGAACTAGGCGGTAGGTTTGCCGCACCACTTCGACTGCCAATAATGGCCATCATGGACTTGCGTTCTGTCCCAGGCGAAGCAATGCGCTGTCGCAAAAGCTTTCGTTCCGCATCTCTAACCTTTGTTCCAGAAGAAGCGTGGAGCCACGGTAGACGCATTCGCTCATTGATCTTCCGTCGTTTGTGTTGGGGGAATCCGGCTTCCTGCGCTTATGCGAACTTTTGGTGCGGAAACGCTAGGCTACTTAAAAGCCATCTGACTCACGCGACTGCAACAAAACGCCTGGCGAATTAGTGTCGTCGCAGTAGGGTGCCTCGATGTGCTAGCACCACTCCGCCACCGTGAAAGTGTGGAGACAACTGCCTCGTCTGCTACAACGCCCACCATTACGATGATCGCTTCGTAGGCAGCCACGAGCCGCTGAGGCGCGTGCACGCATCAAGACACCCTACCTAGGGAATTTGTGATAAAACGTGCTTGCTTTAGCGATATGGCGAGGACACAAAATTTTAAATTCGGCAATTAGAAAGTCTAAGGTTAGTATTCAATAATATTTCTTTGTAAAGCACAGTTTTCGACTGGACTTCCCGCAGCAACTACGGTGCAAAGGATGTTTTGTTGGACTAGTAGTTAACTATTCATCTTGATTAATTGCGCGAAGCACCAAGATACGAGCCCTGTCCTCGTTCGTTGTATTTGTACATTTCCCGCATTTAACTAAAGTGTTAAGATCGCTTGGCTTCCGGCTGGAAAGCGTTTTTTTCTTAAACAAGCCGCGTGCAGGCGCGGAAGAAAAAAAAAGACTGTCATCGCAAACCCTACTTTCAAATAATGTTTTCCAATCAATTGTCAGCTGGCCAATTTACTGACTGCTGTAACGCTAAGTAGACGGCAATGGCCGTGATAATCAAAGTACTCTTTGACGGAGTTCAAAGGGGCCGCGTGCAAATACTGTTCTAGCAATAGTGAATGGTTGATTCCATTGTTATAAAAACTGTGATGAAGATAGCATTTTTTTTTGTCTGAGGCTCCGTTACATGCATTGTATTCAAATATTTAAGCGCAAAAATTTATTTTGGATAACTTCATGAGATAGGTCGTAAACACTCCTTCTTACTTCTCTTATTTTTTTTTAATTTTCTAAGCAAACAGGAAAAAAAAACGTCCCTGCCTGGAATCAGGCACAAGGAAGCGCTGCTCAGCAACCAACACAGATATCGCTGCAAGGTTTAATTCACAGATCTACAGAACTGTGTCAAAAATGCCACAAAATGTCCTGTAGTTCTGTCGTAGCCATCAGATTTTTTTGTAGTTCTGTAGTACTTTCCATTACTTCTGAGGTTTTTCTGCAGTATATTTCTGTTGTCTGTAGTTCGGTAGCACATTTCCGTGGTAACTAAAGACATTTATGATGTTACTATAGAATGTTCGGTTATTACAACAGGTTTCACGCCAAAAACTGCACAGAAATTCGGTCGTAACATCAGAAAATTTTCTGTTTTTTTCCCACTTGGATTTTCCAAACAAGCAGATAGTTTTGTATCTGCTGATACCTATTTCCTGCCTGTACATGATCTTGTGCGACTACCTGGTTCATTATCCATGCTATTGAACCGTCAATCAAAAAGTAAATAATGTACATAATTCATTGTTAAATCCTTATAGTAAAATAATTTCACACTTTCTTACGATCATTTTTTTAACTTCTCGTGTGTCTTGAAGTCTACTATACAGCTGCAGGATGGCCCGTGTCGTCTTCATACATTAAAAAGGTAATTTCGCATTGTTTAACGATTATCGCTCATGTCGTTGACTTCGTCATGCCGCAAGCTGTTTGAATATATTAAAACCTAATTCATAAAACCCTTCTTGACGAGCACAACGTATTATCGCCTTTCCAGCATGGATTGCTGAAAGGATTTTCTACCGGTCACCCAGCTTACATTCCTAGTTTAAAATTTTTTCCCGGTTCTTGACCATCCCGTCCTAGTAAACATATTTCTAGAGTTTAAGAAAGCCTTTGATTTAGCTACTCATAGTAAACTTATTCATAAACTTGAAACTTTTAAGGTCTACTCACACTTGCGACTAGATGAGGACGCGCGACTACCAGTCGCGCGACCAGAGGAGAGGAGCTCGCCACTACCGATGTTCACACTTGCGACAGTCGCCTTCTTGTTTTGTTCTCGTTCCGAACGAGTTGGGAGTAGGAGAGCTACTGGGCGATGACAGCGAACGTCGGTAACAGCCGCTTGCCAGACACTTCAGCTTTTTCAGGCGAGAACGCCGACGACGAATAGACGGTGTCAATCACCGTGGTGTCGATATAAAATGTTGCGCCTGCGTGAAAAACCCATTTCTCAAAAGTTTATGGTGCTTACCGGATAGTTCGAATATCTTTCCAATCTCCTCCCAGGCCATATTCTTCTCCCTGCCTTTGAATTCCGGGTGCCGTTTGTTGAAAAGGTAGGGGAGGTGCTCGATCGAGTACTCTGGGACCTCGCTGATTGGTGAAATGGTTTGCGACTACTAGTCGCGCGACTGGAAATTCGAGCAGTGTCCGATCGGCCCGCAGCAGTCGCTTTTCGACCAATTCAACCATTTGCGACTGTCGCTTTTCGACCAAAACGGTCGCGCGACCGCTGCTAGTCGCAAGTGTGAACGGGCCTTTCCTCTCCATTCCTTAATTACTGAGTTCCAGCTCATTTATATGATCAATTTCAATATGTCTGTATCAATGGGCACTATTCAATCAAGTTCCAATAACCGCTGGTCTCTCACAAGACAGTGTCCTTGGGCCAGTCCTGTTACTTATGTGCAACAATGACATTACCGACATCATTTCTCCTCCTGCTCAAATTAGGTAATTTGCTGATGATTGTCTTCTGTAAAACAAAATTAATAGGAATGAAACTAAATGCTGAAAAGAGAGTATTTATGCGGATTACTAACTAAAAGAATGTCATTCTTTTTCATATAGGCTTCCTCCCGGATCCTTTCAGAAGTCCGAGAATACAAATACTTTGGTGAAACAAGAAAGAATAACCTCAGCTGGAATAAACATATTGACACCGTATGCTAGTCTTGCTTTCGTAACCTATGTTTTGTGATAGCAGATTGATTAGACCTAAACTTGAGTATCCGCAACCTGTTTGGGATCCTAGCACAAAAACTAGCACTAAAACGCCACAAAGAATTCAACGCAGGGCTCTCCGGTTTATATTTTCTATATATCGCATCACTGATTCACCATCTCCCCTGTTGCTTCAGTGCAACATATAGTCTCTTGAATCTCGCTGCAGAATGCAAAGGCTGAAATTTCTCTCATAAAAAATAATAAATTGTCAATGGCTCCTGATTTCTATGTAAATACGGTAACGTCTATGGGAGCAAAAAATAGGCTCTCCGAAGAATTATCACCTTACTTTAACAGAACTAACAACTTGAAATTTTCTTTTTTCTATACACGAAAACGGGGTGGAATTAGTCAGCTTTATTATTTTTTTTTTTCACATTGATACCTAAGAAACAAAGGCTGTTCAATGAACTGCTGTTTTCTTTTTTGTCTTCATTTGTAGTCGTCTAAATTTATGTTTGTCTTGCCCTTTTTTTTTGTTGTTGTTTTTGCCCCTCCTTCCAGGGCCCTCCTCTTGGCCTGCAGTGTGCTGAAATAAACGATCGCTAACTGTGGAAAGTAGGTTTTGGAGGGCGATTTCGCACTTTGTGAACCATTTCTTTTTCTTAGTTCAGTATTGAGTAAATCAGAACAATTTACCTTATCAACCAATTCCAATACAAAAGCCTGCCTTTGGTGTGCAAGACCACACCACAACTATTAGTAGTTGTGGTTCACCAAGTATACCGCTAATGTTTTTAAACATCAGCTCCTTTTAGTGCGGACGCGTGGAACACACAGGGTGTCCCAGCTAAATATGACCAATGCTTACGAAATACGGTTAATCCCAGCCTGGTGAATGCCACTGAGAGCTGTTTATTACTATCTTATCTAATCTGCAGTATGATTTCGTTCACTTGCATGCAATGACAATAAAGAAAAAGATTTTTTTATTTTTTGACGTTAGGAGAAACTGTCAAAGCAAAAGTTGGTGACCTACTCGACAAACGGCTAGCTACGTTGTTTCCGGGAAGCTACGATTTCGGTGGATTTTTCCCCTTCGAAACAATGCGAGCGAAATACTGAAAAAAATACGATGATAAGACGAAATAATGGACGAAATCAAAAACTGTCTGTTGTTTCGTAGGAATAATCTAGGCTTGATTAAGCATTCATTAAACAAGATTGGAGATGGTAGAAGAATGCTCTTTGGATGCTTCCTCTCTCCAGGAATATCAAAGCACCAGGATATGGTCTCCACGGAAGGGTCACTTGGTACTCTACACGCTAGTATTAAATTTATAGTAAAGATGCGGTTCTTTTAAAACCAAATGCACCAACATGGTAAAGGGAGTTCACTAGCTTCTCTTCAGCATGCAAACCCAATTAAAGCAAGGACATTTAGAAGAACAAGTATAAAACTAACAAAAGAATACTAAAAATATTATTACAATATTTAAATACTTAGGTATCGCAATAATACTTTTCCTATCCTTTTGTTTATTATTTACATATCCTTCTAGAATGTTTGTTTTTCTTTGTTCCAGTGCAATTGCCTGTGTACTTTTATATCTTTAAGTATGTCTTGAATTTTGTACCTTATCATTGCCTCTAATTTTGTGCCTAATATTTCACTATTTATTATGTTAGTGTGATTTGTAGTCATTGATGACTTCTAATTAGAGGTCCGACTACTATAAGCTACGTCTTTCATTTTGATTTCCTGGATTAATTCAAGTTGCGTAAGCTGCATTATCCAGAAAACCATCGCATGAACTATTGTAAATGAATTGAATAGATATTACCCTCACATAGGATGGCTACAAGCCAACTCAATGGCAGTGAGTCCTTCATTTGAATATGAATACATGCTAGGGCTGCGATTATTTTTAAAATAAAATTGACCATGTGTCCGATACCTTCAAATAGGCAAAATTCGGATGTCCGATGCCATGCTTAAACAGGGGCTCCGGATGAAGGGGAGCGATGTAGAAGCTGGCAGCGGGACAACCCAATGCACTACATATGATGGGAGCGATGCACGAAGGATGCACAAGATAAACACTGACACATGAAAAGTAGATAAATCTGCTTTAGCGTGTGAGAGAGAGCACTTTATTGAAAAGCAAAAACTTTAGCCGGCGTTTAGGATTCGCTGACACGCGGCTCTGCGTGCAACCAACATGAAATGACTTGGCTTATTTGAAGGCATATAACGGCTGCATTAAGACGTCTCTTGATCAGCTGAACCGTCGGTATGTGGGTGTGCTGCATAAGTACCCTGGTTAAGTGGGCAATAATAGCTTGCAGAAGCGCTGCCTGTGGCATCCGGCTGTTTGCATTACACCTGGAAAAAGCATCCTCTCCTTTACAGGCGAGAATGTCAGGAGGTGAAATGTCAGAATCAGTAGTTTCTGTGGTTGATTAATAGTAACGACGGTCAAAAGCTGCACAGCGATGTCGGACGTCATATATACGATGTGTTAGGTGCACATAAAGTCACTGGAACTGGAAAGTAGAGCAACCGCCAGAGCCGCGCAGCCGCTATATTTGTTCCAGCTTAGCCGCTGCTCCCCTGGCGATGCATGTTTTTCGCAGCATCGGAACCTGACGAGCGCTCTGAATGGGCCTATCTCTTTGAAATTCCGTGCCACAGCTTTGCAAACGTCGTGCTTAGATTGGTAAGGAATGAAATCAAAGGCACAATTCAGCATCTGTACGATAGACTTAATTGTAAAACTAAAAAGTGTAAAGAAGGGAGTATAGTACATGCATCGACTTTATGCATGTTATGGTTGGAAGTATCGTCCGAGCAGCTAAGGAAATTATCTCGGGTTAGGGAACCTGCATGACCAATATATTTATTGTGCACTTAAATCTGGCGCAGTGGATATTAAAAGAGCGACTTTTTCTGGTATCGTCAAGTCCGCATGTCTTTTGAACATTATATTATGCTATTAAAATCATAAACTCTATTGGTGCTATAATAGTAAATGCTTGTATACCATATTTAACACACCTCCCTTTTGCTTCTTTTATTTACTCAGTTGGGCGAATCAAAAAGCCACAAAATGCACTACACATGTAGAAAAGTTCAAACAAGGTGCAGAGGAATCATTTGCACTCAAGAAAGCATGCTGCAGAGCCTAGCAATCAAAATGCACTTTAAGCCATGCACTTGTTGTGTCCGTACAAAGAACGTCCCTTGAACCTAACAAACAGTCTTCCAATATTCCAACAGCGGGCCCGACGATGCGCTGCCAGATGTGGGGTTTTAAGACGGGAATAAATGCTTTTTCCCACCCTTAATTCTTGCCGACAGTCTGACACCTTGACTCTACCCCGTGGTAGTACGCCCTAGACAGCGTACGCCAACGGCGGCGGACCATGCTGTTGGAAATAAAGGAGCACCACTTGCTGACAAAAGACATTTATTGCGGCACTAACAACAACGCCAGCTACCAATAAAACGCGTTAATGAATCTAGGTCTCCCGACTCGCCAGCGGGCGAATGTTCCTCCACGCTAGGGCAGGGGATACGTTCTGAGGCCCGACAGTGCGAGCAGGCGACCTCGCCGGCGACTGCGTAGTCCCGCGAAGATGCGTCGGCTCGCATCGACTTTCCAAGCCCGGAATCTCTAATACCAGTTTCTACTCTCGAGCAATGGAAGGCCTTATTGGTCAGCTCAGACATGGGAGTTCAAACCAGGGTTATTGCGATTACTCAGCGTCGCGGTCAGCCGTGGACTGAGTCATCTAGCACGCATAATCTGCATACTGCCTTTTCTGAGGAAATAAAGGTTTTGCAATTCAATTCCTTTGCGGAAGTCCCTTGCTTTTCCAGCGTGCCCAGGGAAGATTCCTCTGGTAGCGCTCGTGCTAACGCGGCGCTGGCGCCATCTCTCGATAGATAATGTTAAATATATAGATGCTGGCGCCGCCTTATGATAGCTGAGAAACTACTGCACATGAAACCCGGACCTCCTAAGTCAATGGCGCCGAACCAGGATCTGCTGCCGCAACTGCCCCATGGACTCCGTTGACCTACAGCACTTGATCTGGACCTATCCTGGCAAGACGAGCCTCCGCGCCCGCTACACATCTGCTTACCACATTCACACAGACGAAGACTGGACAACCCCGAATACCGACACTAAGAGAAAGCTTAGTGCCCTGCTAGACTACATGTCAGTGTTGGTGGTAGAAACATTTTATTGTTATTGGAACAAACAGTGGGTTGAAGCCTCCTGCATGGCACTTGCGTGCTCCCTCACTGCATGGGAGACACCCTCATAAGGCAAAAGAAAGTCGTTGAAGAGCAATCCTCCTCATAGCACTGGAAATGACCTTGCGTTGGTCTTGACTTGAGGTGCTCTTCATGAGAGACTTCCAGTAGGACTCTGCGACGTTCGGTGATGGCGGATGAGGAAAGGTGGGGCATATAAGAAGGATTTGTAGGAAGTGTTCTTGTTTGCCGCAGAGTCGGAGTCTGGCTTGCGCCCTCAATCTCACCTAACCCAACCGGTTAGCCTCTAGGCCTCAAGTCGTAGTAATGAATAAATATTTATGAATGGATGAATAATTGAATGAATGAATGAATGACATTAAAGAGAACAATGGGAGATTGTTCCTTACTATCTATTATGGCAAGAGCTAAGGATACTTTGAAGAGGGAGATGCCTTAGGGGAGGGGGGTGAGTTCAGGAAGGATAGTGGGTGAGTGCTCCATCTGCAGCTCTAAGAAGAGAATGATATGCCTATGCACATTCGGGTTAATAGCAAATGATGTTGATGTTGTTGTTGTTTTTGTTGTTCTCCTCTACATTTATGGCACATACCTACACAGGGTTATCGGGTTTCCCTGTTTAAAGTTTCTTGGTTTTCTTTTTCTTCAAAGTTTTGTTCTTGTTTTTTTTTTCCTCTGATCGGTCTGAGGTTTCTTCTTGGGGTACTCTATTATCTGTAACAAATAAATCTGTTTCTTCTTCATACTTGAAACCCTTGCTTGTTTTTTTCTCTCTCTAATGATGCGGCAGCTCTTTTTTGACAAGCATTGTTTGAATTTTGCGATGTTGCTTCTATGCGTAATTTGAATGTGGCCTGCTGCCCTGCAATGTAGACTCTTTGGGGCATGTCAAGCGGCAATTTCTGGCTTCGTTGAAATTAAATTGAAATTGACAATTAATCGCCACTGGTTAGTGGGCACTTCGCCACTTTAGACGTCTTTGTGTTCTACGATATGAAGGAGCACTGAACAAGGGTAAATGGGGTATGCCTCAGTTCGCACGTCGACGTGCGAACTGATGCGTACTCTATTTACCCTTGTTCAGTGCTCCTTCATAATGTGTAGACCATATTCTTCCTCTTGTTCTACCTGGATTCTTTGTGTTCTGTATTACGTAAGTGACGACCTATACAGCGGCAGCAGTTCAGATAATCACTTTGCGTGCCAGAGCATAATGACCATGGGGTCACCGTTTTGAAGGCTTCCTCGTGAAGCATACAAGCATACAGGTTAACGAAGATGTTTTGAAGGTGAAAAGCATTGACGGATCCATCAGGTACTATCGCGTGCCGGAATGTGGTGACAGGAACTGCAACCTGTAAATAAACAGCACTTAATACATTTAGATTGTTTTCGCCAGATATTTACTAGGATACTTTTATTGCGAAAGCAATACTACAACAGGTTTCGAGTCTTCAGCGTAGCGTGGTCCGGTAGCTACGCTTTACACCACGTGAGAACTGACGTCATGCCAGCGCGAAAGCTTGGCTACCAAGTCAGCTCTTCAACCTAGAGTGGCTCGCAGCCGCACCGGGCATTTCGCGCTTCTCTCATTAGGTGCGCTGTAGTCTAACATGTGTTGTGACGTCCTAAGCGAGGCGAAGATGGAGCTACCAAGTCGGCTCTTCAGCGTAGCGTGGCTCGTAGCCCCGCTGGGCGTTTCGCGCTTCTCCCACTAGGTGCGCTGTAGTCTAACAGGTGGAGTCGTCTTCCATTGGAGACACTTCGCCTCTTTTTCGCTTCGGTAAGGAGAGGAGGGGAGGCTGCGCTGTATCAAATATGCCATTTCAGCGCTTGTAAGACAGTCCGTCATGCTGTCTGAGAAGCAGATGGAGAAGTCGGATGCCAGTGTGAAGCCAAGGTAGACGTCCCGCTCAAGATGCGGCTCGGCGAATGCGTGCTTCTTCTGGAGCCATCGAAGCAGTTGCTTTCGCAATCTCCTAGGCCTAAATACAGCTAAGCCAATGTGAATTTTTTCGTTCTCCAATCATTCTCAGGTCACTTATCTGTTAGCGATGCTGCAATGATGGTAATAAAATTTCATCTGCATTATTACATTCTCGGAATTGGTATATATTTAGGATGAGACTTTCTACATTTATAAAAGCGCCAAAACTAAAGCATCATCAAAGGCTCGAGGACGCTCAGATTTCTTTTCTCATTTTCGCGCCTGCGTGAAAGCAAAGATGTAAATACGACGTCTGTGGAAGTTCTTGGTGAACATTCGCTGCCATTCGTCGTTACGTTGCTTGCAAAGTCACCGCACTGTATCACTTCTCAGGTTGTTGCACTTGCGAACCGCCAAAACAGTGAATTGGAAAACATCGCGGTGCTTTCTGAAATGCGCCTTCACATGGAGCTAAACCACACGGGCTAGGAGACCGCCAATGCGATGCGTTGCAAAACGGCGCGCATAAATTATTTCTTTATTAGAGCAAATTGTTTGCAACGGGGGAAAAATAATGGCGTCTTGCAGCTGTAAATTTGCGTCTTCAGTATAATGCTCTGAAAGCGTTCGCAGCTGAAAGAGCCATATGACGCCCTTTTCAGTGGCTCCTGTAATTAGGACATATCGTCTCAACGTAATCCACCTGGCGAAGTATACCAAGCTGCAGTGAGCTAAAACTGCCTATACTCAACGCCGAAATTCGCCATATTCTAATTAGCATATTTTGGCTTCTACGTGCCCACCCCACTCAATGGCGCTCAATTGCGGTCATTTAGGGCAATGGCGACTCATCCTCTACTCATGAAAACTCATTTTCACATCACAGCGTGATGTTTGTGTTTGACGTATTTCCCACAACACAAGATCAGCCAATCAAATATCATATATGGCGAGCCTTGGCAGTAGGCAACTCATTTCACTCCATTCGGAATTCAATGACAAGTGCTTTCCGAAGCACCATCTATATCTTCGTTTTCTCTCTACAAAACAAATAAAGAGCACTGCAGAATCTGCATTGGAGTGATGCGAATGCACGGATGCTGCTGTTGGTTGCTTATGGTTGCTTCTAGTTGCTTAATTCACTTCTTGTTTACCCATTTTAGTCTTTGGTATTTTCAAATTCAATTTTCAAGATTCTTCATATGCCCTTTTCCTGCTCTACTCCCGCTTGCGTGACGTCACATTCTCTACGTCACAATATTTACCTACTTGTTTATTCATTTTAGTCTTTGGTACTTTCAAATTGCGAGCCAATCCCTTCCTAGCCCTTTTTCGGCTCTGCATCCGGTTGCGGGGTGTCACATCCTCTATGTCACATTGATTCAGTTCTTGTTAATTCATTTTAGTCTTTGGTACATTCACATTGTGTGCCAATTTCTTCCTATGCTCTTTTTCGGCTATACTTCCGGTTGCGTGACGTCACATCTTCTACGTCACATTCACTTCTTGTTTATTCATTTTAGTCTTTGGTAATTTCAAATTTCGCGCCAATCCTTTTCTATGCACTTTTTCGGCTCTACTTCCGGTTGCGTAACATCACAGCTTTGACGTCACCATAATTGACTGATTTAGCTAACTGTTTTAGTATTTAATACATTCAAATTTGGCGCCTAGTCATTCGCTAATGAGACCAATGAGACATTTTCGCATTTGCTTTTTCATTTTTTGCCGCTAAATAACCTACCGGTCTAATTATTTTTCGCATACATTACATCACCCTCTATCGATTAACACCTCTTATTAACCTGTACCGCTTCTGAATTACCCGCAACTGCTGCAGACACGATTTTACGGACGCGGTCTGCGGACACATTCTGTAGAAAGAAATCTGTGAACATAGCGAAGTAACGCCCTCGCGTTATATTTATATTTACATCCAGGAATCCTTTTCAAGTTAAATTCACTTTTACGTCACCACAAAGAGCTGTTTGGACAGCTACAATTTCGTGCCGCAAATTTAAAGCGCGTGACTAGCACGTGGATATGTTTTGAACCAATCATAAAAACAATATTGCGCTGAACGACGGCTATGCGTGTCTAGAATAGGGACCGTTTAGAGCAGGAGGCCGTAGCCCCGTAAAATGTGCGGGAGACCGGAGCGTTACTGTTCCGGCTTGAGCGGGCTTCAGCCGCGGTCGCGGTGGCTCAATTACCTTGGCTTTGATGGGGCTGTCTAGAAACGGTAAAATTTACGTACCATAAATTCCATAAATGTGTTTTCTTTTCAGTGACGCGTAATCCTTATGATTGCGAACATAAAATGTTTAAATTAGACTTCTTTTGCAGATATAAAACTTACGACCGTCTAGAAATTGTTTGAAAGAGATAAGAGGCTTATTTGCGTTGTTTATCCTCAAAATTAACCCCAACTAATGCCACATGAGAAAAAAAGAGATGGGAGGGTAAAGAGAGGCGAAAGGAGCCAGTGGTAAAACCGTCTAGAAAAGAACTTCTAAACATTACGAACGTGATAAAACAGCTCGCGTCTTTTCTGACCTAGAAAATACGATTAGACCCAACGACTAATTTACGCTTTGATCGCCCTATGCATCAAGCCTCATGTTTCAAGGCTAGCGAAATATCTAAACCACGTCCTTGCGCTTACAAATCTCTTGATCAAAATTACCTATAGCCACTGGCAGAAAGCTAAGTTATCGGGGGCTCCATTCGACATACCAGGTTACTAACCCGCCAAATGTCGGTTAGCTCAAAGGATGACAGCTTATTAACCGCTACTGCGGTTGGCAAAATAACAAACAGAATGTGGATTATGACATGGGCTCCTGTCTTTTCCGTCCTGTAAATATAGTGGAGTAAGGCACTTTCGGAACAGGTCACAAGTATGAGCGAATGTAAGACTGGCTCCTTAGTTTCAGTCAAAACTCCCGGAAATATTATTGGAGCATCAATGCTCCTTTCACAAATCCGCAGAATCAAAAAAAAAAAAAAACAAAAAACAAGCCAAAATAAGAAACTAACAAAGGCTATGCCAAATATAATTCGCTCTGCTACCTGATTATTCCTCGCCGGACACCCACCGTTAAAATTTAGTCAAAGGGTCCCTCGGCGGGGCGCCCGGCTCTTTCAGGGGTGTGCGTTTGGAAGAGGCTCTGCTAACTCTAATGTACTCCATCGAGGGATTAAAGTTTCGAACAACTAATGGCCTGCAAAGGCCAGGCTGACAAAAATAAGGGCCACATAATGGGCTTTTGCCGCACAAGGCGGACTTATTGTTGTCCGATGGTGGAACTTATCACTGCCAAATATGTGCAACTATTTGAGACCTATGACCCCTTTCCCAAACATCTCACCCCAAAGAGCCGAGCACCAGACCGGGGGAAAGCTTGTACCCATTGAAAATGGTCGGCGGGTACCCGGCGGCACCAGGGATCGAACCTGGTTCCTCCCGAACACGAGGCGGATGCTCTACCACAAGGCCAGGCTAGAAGGGACGACCCTGTTAGGAGTTACTGGAACCGAAATCAAAGTCAGAAGCAATCTGTGATTTTTAAATGCTCTATATCGCATTTTTTTTCTATGTAGACGGTGCAGAATAGTTAAAAGCTGGTAAAACTGAAATTTGGGAAACCTCTGGTGGAAAACAGGTGAAACGCCTAGTACTGAAAGGCCTAAAGGCTATCTACACACTCTGAAAGGGAGCCGGGAAGGAGTATGGGCACAGTACAGTGTTAAAGCACTTAGTATTGACCTGAAAGCGACCGGTGCAAGTAGGTTTGCAGGAACGGCGGGAAACCGAGCTCGGAAATGGTTAGTAGCCTAGCGAACAATTCGCCAAGTGCTCACACGGGAAGCATCCTTTGTAGGATGCAAGGCCCTAGAGCACGAGAGCGGACATAAGCGTATAGCAACGGGTGGGACATCAGGATTTGTCATCCTCATTGATATCTTACCCTACATGCAATGTCAGACTAACAACGGGGAAGAGTATTCATCAGTGTGCGCCAGATACCTATCCTCATTGCTACTTCTCCTTTCCCTACAACCTATCCCTACCGCTGTGTCCCAGGGAAGGTACGTGTGGTCTCCCCGGGCCCTCTCCCTCGGCTGTGGGTCGCTGAGTAGCATTCCCCCATTTCATTTAGTAACTTACCAGTCAAAAACTTTTGTCCACAGGGATCCGTTCATGTATCCCCAATTCTTCAACTTCCTCTACCCGCGATAGTTTAGTAGGGCGGGCGGAGTCTATCTTTGGACTGCATCTTACCCAATGGACTTCCTGCAGCAGAAAACGATGGTGCAAGGACGTATTGTTGGACTAGTATGCAACTATTTATCTCGATTAAATGTGCGAAGCACCCAGATACAACCTCGGTCCTCTTTCGTTGTGTTTGTATATTTCCCGCATTTCACCAAAGCGTAAGGGTTGTTTGGCTTCCGGCCGGAATGTGGATTTCAATAAACGAACCGCGTGCCGCCAGGGGACAAAGAAAGACTGTCATCGTGCACCCTACTTTCGAATATTGTTTTCGGATCAGTCATCGGCTAGCCCACTTACTGACTGCTGCAACGCTCAGTAGGTGGCAATGGTCGTGATAATCAAATAATTATTTTTTGATGGAGTTTAAAGGGGCCGCGTGCAAATACTGTTCTAGCAGTATTGAATAGTTGTTTCCGTGGTCACGGAAACTGCGATGAAGATAGCATTTTGTTTTCTTTTGAGGCTGCTTTACTTGCTTTATATGCGGGTTTTTAAGCGCAAAAACTGATTTTGGGTAACTTAATGAGGCGCGTCGCAAATACACCTTCTTGCTTCGCTTATTCATTTCCTTTACCTCTACTGCATACTTAGGAGCTGTGCTCTTCTCAAATTTGAGCAATCTTTACCATTGCACATTTCAGCCAATGTCACATTCACGGCCAATGTTTGCGATTTCGCGATATCGGCTATGATGAAGTCGTGATGGAGGGCATAAGAAATTAAACCACCTGAGGCTTTCTCAACATGTGCTGCCATCTAATTAGGGCACGGCATCTTGTTTTGACGCAGGCTGTCGAGCGCCATACGAACGAGCCACTACATCCAGGCTACATTTCATTTTTCGTTGTAGTTCCCAAGGTATCTTTATAATTTTAAACGACATACTAATACTACAATATGAACTTCATCTGACACATTTTTGTGTTTAGTTTGGGTATGTAGCATGTTCTTTCATTTTACGTTAGACACAATTGTCTTCTTTAGACACTTTGTGCTCAGCAAAGTATTCTGAGAGATATTCTGAATTTCGTTTTGCTTTATTTACCGTACTATAAATATGCAGATGGGGTACACAAATCTTGAATACATACCGGATTATTTAGTTGTTATCAGCGTTCCTTTTCATCCTAGCTTGTCAGAATCATTATGAATTTTCTTGTAAACGGCCACGTAGCCAGGAAACCCTCATCACTCCCCTCTTGTCAAATGTTCAGATAATTCACCGGTCATCGAGTGAGGAAAGAAAAGCGAACGCCTAGACAATGATTGATTACATGGCTCATACCCAATACCCAACTGGTCTATATGTTGAAGTAACTACCGATTCACCATCACTAAATCAGTCATGCTGAGTCCAAACATTATATGCTTGTCATCACCAAACATGTTTTATGCTTTGTCATATGCCTCATCTCATATATTCCAAAATACGCACACACACGTCATCCGAGCTGGACAGCAGCGCAAGAAAGCAAAACCTGGAAACTGTCGCAATGCACTCAGCACGTAAGCACATGACAGGAAAGCTTGCAGCTCCGTTTACGTTCTACTGCGCCTTGCAGGTACTCATTCTACAACGCACAAGAACAAATTTGCAAAAGGTGCAGAAAGCAGAGAGCGCACAATTTATGCGACCGCCTTTACGCTCGTGGTAAAGATTAACCATTAAGAATTTGTGTTATCCAGAAATGAAGGAGTTAAACAAGCAAGCATACGTGGCAAATATCGAGGACACAAGACGAACAACCTGTACGGGAAAAAGTACGCAAATGAACGACTAACTTCACGAATTTACGAATGCATAAATGGCATGCGCTATACAGAGAAGAATGGTTCGTTGGTTCCAAATTGTCACACTTGATTTGTACCAGCCCGAGATGTCATCTTCGCTGTTTTTTTTTTTCGGAACTCGAAGCATATTCCAGTCATTTCGTGACTGGTTCGTTCACTGAGGCTAGCAAAACCCGGGAATGTTGCCCCAGCAAACGCCGTGCCCGCGTCTCTCTCAATGAGGCGCGCCAAAGCGTTGGCAGAGCATGGCGGCCACCGGCCAAAAGACGGCACTTACCTTTTCAGAGAATGACTCCACCTGGTGAGAGCGCCCGCGCATCGAGGCACCCAGCATAGGATTGTTCACCAGCGCCAACCTCATCCATGCGGCTTGCGTAGAACGTCCTTTGTTACCGCGAGTGTCACGTGGAACGCGATAGGCTTCCTTCATTCCTGTATTATAGGGAGCCGCTCACTTCCCTTCAGCTGTCTGCGTAATAGCTTGCGAGGGTCTCTGTTGCGACAGTTTTTGATGCTTTACGGGGCGCAATGGCTTCTGCCCTTTCTGTCTATAGCGTTCCACGTGAAACTGGCGTTAGTACAGGACGTTCCAAATCCGTAGCTATGAATGACGGTGGCACTGGGAAACTCTCTCAAGGTTTGATTACAGGCAACATTAATACCCAAGAAAGTAGAAGGTTGGACTGCCGTCGAAGTAGCAGCTGGTAAAACAGGATGCGACAATCAGGGCTCTTGGGTTCGATAACTCCTAATTTCTTCCTTTTTTATATGTGACTGTATTTCTCTCCAAACAGACTAGAGCTCTAATTCAGGCAACTAACAAAATAATTTCAAATATATATCCTGCGCTTTCCTTGATCTCTCCGATGGTTGGCTCCTTTGAAAAGTATGTCTCGGGGAAAACAGGACGTAGAAATAAAGAACACAAAACGATGTAAATAGCACAGAGGCCAAAAAATTTTAGAGTTTACATGTAAAAATGTAAAGGAAGATCAGCATGTCTACAACTAAGGTTACAAAATGATGTTGAACAGAGAACATGAAACTTGCGCTATGTCTCGATGATGCTCAGAAACAACTGCACATCCTATTGAGTGTGCGGTAGAAACCATCGAGTTTGAAATGCGGACAGTGCCACTGACGCCGAGAGCTCGGGGTTTCGAGACAATAAATGAAACTTGACTGCATCTGCAGTAGAGTTTAGTAGTTCATGCGCTCGATGCTCCACATATTTCACAGCTTTGGCTCGTTTTTTAACCATCTTGGACGCAACACTTCGTTCAGCGTAGTGGGCGTGTCATTTCGCTACCTAATTGGCAGGCGTCGGCTAGTTTTGTTAAGCGATAGGGATCGGAACCGACGTATGTGCCTCTAATTGTATGCCCTGATCCCCACACTACAGTGCGTGACCAAGCGCAGCACGTGCTTTCAAATTGGGCTGTGCTAGGAGCGCGAGCTTTCATCTTTCATGCACGTATAGCTGTCCTAAGTGTTTCGAAAATTTTCTGTTTTTTGTGCGTAATGGCCGCTATGTGAGATTCCTGCTCTCTTATTATCTTGGTATGCGGCCCAGTATAGCTATATTGTGCAGAACACTGCTTTAGTTTATGTTTTGTTTGAGAGAATTGGTTCCTCTCACGGAAGCAATATGGCGCTTTGACCAGGAAAATGTGACATCGTTGAGAAGCCGTCCAACGTATGCTACATCGCGGCCTTTGCTATATTTTGGGTGGGTGGAAGGGGGATGTTTAAGGGAGGGGCGGAAGCAGAGGGTTAGCCGAGCGGAGGCGAATCGCAATTGACGTCACGATAAATCTTGTTGGGCCCCTCTTTTTTCGGGGCGTCGTTTGCCTTTATTTACATCAGTATGAGGTCGCGGCCCCCCTACGATCTAAACCGAGGTGTTACGGAGCTTCCTGCCATAAAACGGCACATAAGAAAGTCAATATGTTATGAACTTAATAACACCGCCAAGATTGGACACTTCCGGCATCTTGAAGCACCCCCGCGCGCGCGTGCACGCACACAAACATAAACACACACACACACGCACCATGACAAAGGATGAAAGGGGGGAGAGGTTAATTGCCGGGATGTGCCAAGTGGATGCTGAGTGTGCGCCGTTCGTTAAGGTCATGCGCTCCAAACACGATAACGCATCCGGAACTGCGACGGCGTAAGCAGCATTCCTCTTTTTGGCAGCGACAAGGCTTTCTGCAGCTTTCTTGCGCTTGCGTAGATGCCCACCACTGCCCAATCGAGGATATTAAAACAACGTAATGAAGTATTTGACGGAAACCCCTCTGGCAACGCGGCGCCACATTAGAAAAATGAACACTGGCGAAAATAATAAAAAAGAAAGAGGAAAAATGTTGACAAAACTTCTGTCCGTGCCCAAAGCCAGCGGAACGCATTGAGTCACCCACGTCTCGACTGATACGCAAGCTGCTCACGCTGCTGGCACCCTCCCCTTCATAATGTGCACGCGCTGTCCTAGATGCACAGAAGAGATTATGCCCGTTACTGGCAGTCTGGCTGGAATTCGCGGTATTCAAAGAGGGGAAAAAGCTGTTGTTATGTTGTGAGGTGCCCAATAGCGCCTCTTGGTTCTTTTATTAAAAACCCCGCCGGAGTGGCGCAGTGGTTATGGCGCTCGACTACTGTTGCCAAGGACGTGGGATCGAATCCCGGCCTCGGCAGCTCTATTCGATGGAGGCGAAAACCAAGGCGCCCGTTTGCTGTACGATGTCAGTGCACGTTAAAGATCCCCAGATGGTCGAAATTTCCGGAGTCCTTCACTACGGCCTCTAGCCTAAGCCTGTTTGGAACGTTGAACTCCACAAACCAAACCAAATCTTTTATTAAAAGCCCACAGTAACATGCTAGCAGTATCAGTGATTTCCAGCCCTTGCAAGTGGTACATTTGCCAGTAATTATTGTATTCAGTTGCTTTTGTGGGCATGCGAATGAATGCTGAAAGTAAATGTTCACGATGAAAATGATTGCTCGCAAAGTTTACAAGCGCTGAGAAAGAGGAGAGGCACCCGAAATGTTTAACCCGAACGGCTTCCAACCAGACCAGATATCTGTTCTTTTAAAAAGAATAACATAATTTATGCAGACACATTTATATACCTAATGTGTGCACGGAATTGTAACATTTAATGACTAGCCAATTTTCTTTTTTCGTTATTTACTTTTGGCTTTTCATGAATCTTAATACAATTCCGGAAAATAAGTATAAGAGCTTAATTTCAAAATATTTGCTTACGTATAAATGAGCATTTGTATACGAGCGATGGCTCGTCGAATGGGGATGCGCGTGCACAGCATAGCACTAATTAAATCAAACAACCCCTTATCTCATTATTACTTATTACACACACTCATGAGAGAGAGAGAAGTAACATTTATTGCACCTGTCAAAAGGTTGGTGAGGATCCGAGGCGAAGCTCTGTCCCAACCATGTCCCCCCCCTCAGCCGTCGACCTGGATCCCTTGGATCTTAGCAGCGGCCAGGGCAAGACGGATGACTTCTCGTTCCCCTTTTTCGTCCTGCTTGAGAAGTAGTGCCTCCCAGGACTCATCTGTTCGGTCAGGTTCTCCAAATCTAGGACACGTACATATCATATGGATCATGTCCGCTATGCCATCGCAACGTTCGCACCTGGGGCTAAAAATTTTCGGGTGCCACTTGCTGTAAAGCTGGGGGTTCGGGAATACTCCAGTCTGTAGCTTACGCCACATAACCTCCTCGCTTTTGGTGAGTTGCTTACACGCTTTTGGTAGTACTGATCTGCCTAATTTGTAATGATTTAGGATACCTTGGTAGGTGTTAAGGTCATCGTCGAACTGCAGGGGCTGCTAATCGCGCAAGGGGTACGGGGTTGCGCATAAGCCGTCACTGGGATCCCAGAATGTAGCTAATCCTCGGGCCAGTACGTGCGATTTCTCTTTCCCCCTCAACCTCTGGTGTGCCGGTGTCCAAATGAGCGCGACCTGCTCTGCCGGTGGTGAACCACTGGCCAACACTCTTGCTGCTATGGCCGAAATGCGGCCCGCGTCAAAGTTTGTAATCGCTGATTTCGAGTCTGTAACTATAATTTTGATCTGTTGTTGTGTTAGAGCTAGCGTGATGGCCACCACTTCCGCCTCCGTTGTGGTCGAATTTCGAGTGCTGCAGCATACTAACGAACCCCCGTCTTCTCTAGTTGCTACTGAAACACGTCCCCATTTAGATGCCGCAGAATGCGCATCTGTATATAAGACGTCCTGTCTTCCCTCAAAACGGGCTTGCAGCGCTGTTGCTCTGTCACTCCTCCGGCTCTCATGGTAAACGGGGTGCATGTTTTTGGGGAGCGGAGGTATTTTTAATTTGTCTCTAACCTGTCTAGGTACTTTTTCTGCACGTCTGGAGCATGCTTGCGGCTCATACCCAAGTTTTTCCAAAAAGCTCCGACCAGTACGACTGCGCAGCAGTCTCTGGTATTGTGAAGTCCTTGCAGCTTCAATGAGCTCTTCGAGGGTATTGGAGACCCCTAGTCTCATAATCTTGTTTGTCGATGTATTGGGTGGTAAACCTAGTGCTGTTTTTATCCCTTTACGAATAAGAACGTCAAGTTTCTCGTTTTCTGCCTTGTGAAGCCGTAAATACGGCGCCACGTAGACTATCCTACTGATTATAAAAGACTGGACTAGCCTAAGGAGGTTAGCTTCTTTCATTCCCGCATGTTTGTTTGCGATCCGCTTCAGTAGTCTACAGGTTTGACTGGTGCTAGCGTCTAGCCTCTGTATCGTTTCCGAGTTCCTGCCGTTGGCCTGAATTCGTAATCCCAGAACTCTAATGGTTGCCACCGTTGGTATAACGTTACCGTTGACCCTGAGTGTTATTTTCGGGTTATCCTGCTTTATACGCCGACGATGGGGCGATCGCATTGACCTGAGAACGAGCGCTTCCGATTTCTCGGCCGAACATCTGAGCCCGATCGGTTCTAAGTATCTTTCTATAACTTCGATTGCCCGCTGGAGTGTCTGTTCAATTTCACCGTCACTGCCCCTGCACATCCACAGATTCAGGTCATCTGCATATAATGTATGGTGTAGCCCTTGGATTTCGTCTAGTTTTTGGGGGAGACCAATCATGGCGATATTAAACAGCGTCGGGGACAACACCGATCTCTGTGGTGTGGCTTTGTTCCCCAGTCGAATACCTTCTACTGTGTGTCCCCCCATACTGATAGCTGCCGTTCTATCGCTGAGGAAGTCGCGTATGTAGTTGTACGTGCGAACTCCAACATCTAATGCACTGAGATTCTGCAAAATAGCCGAGTGCTTCACGTTATCAAAAGCTTTTGACACGTCTAGACCAACGATCACCCTAGTGTCTACTGTTGAATTGTGTATGATCTGTTCTTTTAGCTGCAGCATGACATCGCATGCGGCCAAATGCGGTCTAAATCCTATCATGGTGTTCGAATAGATATCGTTGTCCTCCAAAAACCGGTTCAGCCGGGCCTGAACAACATGCTCCATTAGTTTCCCCACGCATGACGTGAGCGAGATCGGACGCAAGTGTTCGAAACCCGGCCGCTTCCCCTGCTTCGGGAGGAATACGAGGTTTGCGGCCTTCCATGTCGCCGGCAGCCGACCGGCCTCCCAACACTCCTGCATGAATGCTGCGAGGTGTCGGATCGACGCGTCGTCCAAGTTTCTTAGCATTCGATTGTTGACTCTGTCCGGACCTGCAGCAGTCTTTGTTCTCAGTCTATTTATTTCTGCCCGGACTTCGGCAACCGTTATCGGGCTATCTAGCTCCGGGTTTTCCTGGCCCTTGTAATCAGGCATTTGTTGGCCTATACCATCTGCACAGTTCAGATACCGGTCTCGGACTTGGGCTATGAGAGTAACCGCGGTCCCATCAAAGGTATGTATTAGCCTGTGAATTTGCTGCCTGGCCTCCAGTTTAGATTTGTCGGGATCTAGAAGATGCCGAAGTAAGTGCCACGTACTTGCGTTCCCGATATTCCTGTCCAGTTTTTCACAAATGCTGCCCCAGTTTTGCCTCGTTAAAACGAGCGCATATTCTTCAATTTCTTTGTTAAGCACTGCCATTTCTCTGCGCAAGTTCCTATTCCCTCTTTTCTGTGTGAGTCTCGTTTCTAGATCCTTCTTCTTACGCCAGAGCCTGACCATGTGACGGTCTACTCCTTCAATGTCTTCGTCAACCTCCACCTCCTCCGTTGCTTCGTTGACCGACTGAATGACCTTTTAATTCCAATCGTCAATGTTACTTATGCCTTCCTCGTCACCTGTGCGGCCATTTCGGAAAGCCTCCCAGTTAACCAACGTTGTCTTTTTGGTGCGGACGACTGTTGGGCCGTTATCTACTACGATTTCTATAATTTTATGGTCGCTGCCTAAATTTTCACCTGTGTTGCACCACGTGGCGTAAATGCAGCCTCCGGTTAGAGTTACGTCCTGAGATGTGTCTATCGAAACGCTGTTACCCTGGCGGGTTGGTTTCAGGGGATCCGTCAGAAGCAATAAGCCATTCTGCTGAATGCTGTTCCATAGTTCACGTCCTTTTACCTGCGTGTATCTATACCCCCATGCCGTGTGATGCGCGTTAAAGTCCCCTACTATCAACAGGGGTCCTCCTTTCGCGATCACTCGCGCTTTGGCGAATAGCTCATTGAAGTTGCATTGACGCTTTTGTCGAGGCGGGCTATATACATTGAGGATGAATAGACTTTTGAATTTTCTTTTCTGTGGGATTATCTCGATTAGTATATGGTCAACATTTGTTATCCCGGTATTATGCTGCAGCACCGTTATATTCCTTTTGACAAGGGTGACCACTCGCGTGTTGTCATCTCGTCCCGCGTATGATTTGTAACTCGCTAGCTTAGCGTGCTTACTGCACTCCTGCAATGCGATTACTTCGGGTTTCTCAATGTTCGTCAAAAAAGCTTCCAGTACCGCGCGTTTGCGACTGAAGCCCCTACAGTTCCACTGCCAAATGGTATTTCTACGGTGATGCAGAGCCATTTTTAATGTTATAAATCTCTTGGTAAACCAATTGAATTCTCTCGTCTCTCCTAGCCATTTCGACCCGCATCTCTGCCATAGCACTGTTCAGGCGTTCTAACGCGGTCATAACTTGTTGTTGGAAAATTTTGTCGTCGTCTTCTTTTTTAGCGAATCGTTTTTCCAATCCTTGGACGCGGGTTTCGAGATTCAGCTCGGGACCTCTTTTCTTTTTCGCTGCAGGAGGACTGTCCCTAGGGGTCTTTTCCTGTTCCTTCTGCGGTGCCTCCGCTACCGGCATTTCGGTCTCCATTGGTTGTGAAATTTTGCCTATCGCAATGATTTGTTCCTGCAGTGCCTTAACTTGCGCCTGTAACAACTGATTCTGTTTTTTTAGAGCCTGAACCTCAGCTGAGTCCCGAGAGTCACTATTCACTCCTTTTTATGGTGTCTGCGGCGGTTTCTGCTGCTGCTGCTGCTGCGGCTGTTGCTTTGGTCGAGAGCCCTCCTTTATCGTCTTGGACGACGGCGGCTGCAGTCGCGGGAACGAAGAGGAACGGGTTCTTGTACGGCTCTGGGACCGGTTGTGGGACTCACTACGCCCATCGCGACGACTAAAGCGGACCTGTTGCAGCTTCTTGGCCTCCTCCTCGGCGGCTAATTTTGCTTCCCACTTTCTCTTCTTGATAACGTAGGGTGTACGGAAGAGTTCTTTGCAGCGTCTGTCTCCCGTTGGGTGGCCCTTTCCACATAGGCGACATTGGGGAGTGCACTGGTGATCTTCGGGCGGCGATTCCACCTCACAACCACGGCACTTGGGTTTTTCACTATCGCACAGATCTGAGCGATGACCAAGTTCCCCACATCTGAAGTAAACTTCATATCTTTTTTTGAACAATCGACATGGCATAAGCATGCCTTCAATCCTGACAAATCTTGGGACTTCAGTGAAAAAGGTGATAATAATAGTGGAAGTTTTCCCCATCCGCCGCACCCCCGCGACCGTTGGGTTCTGTGGGTCCTTCCTCAATGCTCTGAACAACTGTTCTTCCGTGAATGTATCACAGATCCCATGGACGACTCCTCGGCCGCAATCCTCCGGTGCGATCAGATTGGCCACCACTTCATGCTCCTTGTCATCGAGTTTAAAGCAACGGATTGCGGCTACCTTCACGCCTCGACTAAAGTCCAAGGAATGAAAGAGCACCGTACCTTGCTTTCCGTTGACACACCATGAGTCCAGCTCCGACCAGCTGATTCCGGCAGCCATGGCGAGGGCCTGACTAAGCAGCGGGCCCAACGTGCGTTTAATGACGGCTAGACCTTCACGAGGCCTAATAATCACCTTGATACCTTCTTCCGGGAACCTCGGAAGATTCATATCTATTGACCGTTCAGCCAATTTTCTTCTAGTCGCTTTAGCAGCGCCATGAGCGGCTTCCCCGTTTGGAACGCGGTGTTGCACCACCTTGTTCTCCTTGGAATCATTCAGAAGCGTCCGCTTGGTTTTAGATTCAACCTTTTTCCTGAGCGTTTGTACCCAGGTGCTGTCGTAGACTTCTGGATCGAGGTCAGTACCTTCTACGGTCACGTGCATCGTCATTTTTGGTCCACAAACGCGGCGGTAGACCGGCGGTGAAGGGACCTCCGGGCCGGTCTCCTCGGCCGAAGCCGCGCTAGGCCAAACGGGCGCTAGCGTTTCGCAGGTAGTCCGCACAAGACCGACAATAAAAACCAAACTGCTGCACTCACAGTCACAAATTCGGTGTCCATAAGATCACAACACCTTCCGACGCACAATGGCACCACTGAAACCAAATTCCGATGAAAATTCCGATGAAATGCCGATGATAAAAAAATTTCTGTTCATCATAATCGAGCAGCAGGTAGGCATAATCTGGGAATGTTCTCATTTATTCTCTTCTGGCTACCATATCGCCTTCGTGACACTTAATTTATGTGGAAATAAAGACAATTTTCGTTATTTTTCTTTTAAAAGCGTATCAAAAAATACTGAATTTGGACAGCGCAATTGCGTGAAGCGAAAAAAGCCATCGAACAACATTTTGTATTCTGTGAAAAAGACTGTCACAGAATGTATTTACTTGAATTCTACATCGTGAATGATCTTGCCATTGCCTTAACACCGATTTCACGAATTAAGGCAATGGCGTTTCTTCTACAAATTTGTTCCACAGAGCGGACTCCTCGGGCCCCGCTGCAGCGCAGGTCGATGTGTCTCGGTGGTTTCTTCGCCGGTATCAGCCAGCCGACGAAAATGCCGATGAAAGTTCCAGCGAGCGCGGCGAGCTCACTCAAGCCACCTCCAACATATCGGCCTGCCGCGCTGAGACCGGACCGTTGAGGCACGGCTGCAGGCGATTTCTTTCGCTCAAATGACGATTGGGAGAGAGAGAGCAGAACTTTTTATTGATTCCAGCGGATGAAGAGGCTCCGGCCCTCCGTCGCTTGGGATGGATGGCGGGTGCCCCGCCTCAGACGCAGGCCGGCAGACGTTGTTGGCCGGCGGCGTCCCAGGCCAGCTGGATGGCGGCCAGCTGGAGCTCAGGGTCCGAGCAGCGCAGCATGGTCTCCCAGAGTTGCGGCGTCAGATTTAGACCCCTCCCGGGAGAAAAGGGGCAGTTCCAGAGGATGTGTTCGAGGGTCCCTCTCGAGTCACAGTTTGCACACAATTCAGATCTTTCTCCTGGGAGCATATGGCTCACCAGGAGCGGGTGCGGAAATGTCCCAGTCTGAAGGCGACGCCAGGCGACGGCCTGCCTGAAATTTAGGGTAGGGGCTGGCGCAGCAGCCACCCGTCTACTGAGTCTATAATGCTGCAGAATTTCTGTGTAAGATTTGGCACACTCTATGGTCCCCGCTCCAAGTCCGCCCTCTCTGCCACCGGCTCGGTGGTAGAGCCCTCGAGCCATGGCATGGACCACAATCTTGGCTAACGAATGCGTTAGTTATTTGATTTTAGTTTTATTTCACGGGCTTTTTTGAGTTCCGAAAACAAGATATTGTTGAGGTTTTCACGATACTCGTAGACGATTTCTCGCAGGTAATTGATGAGATGTTCGCATATTGTATCAATCAATTTATTCAATCAAGAACAAGAAGAACTGACAAATCATTTGTCGAGACATCTTGCACCTAAGGGGACCTAAATGTTTAAAAAGAGCACATGTTCCCACAGAAGCATCGAAATGTAGCAGGCTTCTTTAATTAAAGCAGTAGAGACTGGAAATCTACATTAATTATCATTTTGCCGAACTAAATTGTTGCAGACAACCTCACAATTTTAGAAATTTGGGAGCGAACAGAAAAAAATTCCTGCTTTCCATGAGGCACGAGGAAGCGCTGCTCAACAACCAACCCAGATATTGAAAATTTAATTCCCATTTTTACAATATGTTTTTTAAACACGAAGACAGTTTGTATCTCCTGATTCTTGTTCCCTGCCTGTACGTAATCTTGTCTCATAACCTAGTAAATTATTAATGTTATTGGACTTTGAATCGAAAGTAAATCATGGCCTTGATGGCATACTTAATTCGTTCTTAGATCATGGTGCTTAAACAACTACGCACTTTCTTGCTATCTTTTTTCGAACGTCTCATTTGTTTTCAAGTCTACCATGCAGTAGTAGGGTGGCCCGTGTTGTAAGTGTACATTAAAACGGCAATTCCGCATCGTTCAACAATTATCGCCGATGTCGTTGAACTCATCATGTTGCAAATATTTTGAATGTATTGTAAACAAATACATAAAACCTTCCTTGACGAGAACAACGTATTATCGCCTTTCCGGCACGAATTTCTGAAAGGCTTTTCTACAGTCACCCAGCTCACATTCTCAGTTTATCATTTTTCCTAGGTTCTTGACCATCGCCGCCTAGTAGACGCCATATTTCTAGAGTTTAAGAAATCCCTTCATTTAGTTACGCTTAGTAAAGTTATCCGTAAACTTCAAAATATTGCTCTCCCTTTATTTATTACTAACAGGGTTTCAGCTGATTTATCTTTCCGGAGTCCTCCACTACGTCGTCTCTCATAGCCTGAGTTGCTTTGGGACGTTAAACCCCACGAACCAACCAACCTTATCTTACCGATTTCAATATGTCTTTATAGATAAGCACTGTTCAAACAATTTTCAGTAGTCTGCGGGCTCCCTTATAGCAGTGCCCTTGAGGAACTCGTATTTCTTATCTTTTTCAGTGACATTACCGACATCATTGCTCATCCTGTTCCAATTGGGTTATTTGCAGATGATTTTGTTGAGTATGACCGAATTAATATCCAGGCAACTACCTTTTGCTTAATTCTAACCTAAATAGTATTAATGAATGATGTAATAAATGGGAATGAAACTGAATGGTGAAAATAAAGTTTTAATGCGGGTCAAAAAAACAAAACAGTCGTTGATTTTCATATAGGCTTCCCTCCCGGATCCTTTCAGAATTCCGAGAATTTGAATACATTGGTGTAACAATAACGAATAACCTCAGCTAGAATACACATAATGACACCGTATGCTCGTCTTACTTTTGTACCTGTGCTTTATTATAATACGTTTAAACAGGTTCCTTTTTGGCATAGAGCGCCATGATTAGACCTATGCTTGAGTATCCGTGCATTGTTTAGAATCCTCGCACAAAAACTATCATTATTTCACTAGAAAGAATTCAACGCAGGGCTGTTCAGTTTATATTTTCTAGATATCGTACCACTGATTCACCATCTAACCTATTGCTTCCACGCTACATACAGTCTCTTCGCCGTAGAATACAAAGGCTAAAATTTATCTTAAAAAAATAATAAGCTCTCAATGGCCACTAATTTGTATTTTAAGCAAGTAACGTCTAGTGTAACAAGAAAGGGACACCCCGAAGCAATAGCATCTTACTTTACCCGAACAAACAACTTCAAATTTTATTTTTTTCCCATGCACCATAATAGAGCGGAATTAGTCAGCTTTATTATCACTTTTTCACATTGATACCTTGGAAAAAAAAAAAGACAGCTCAATGAATTGCTATTTTCCCGAGTCTTCATTGTACTTGTCTAAATTTAAATTTATCTTTTCCTTTTTTTTTAAATGTTGCCCCCTCTGCCAGGGCCCTCCTTTCGGCCAGCAGTGTGCTCATATAAATAGTAAACAACAGAAAGTGGGCTTAGGAAGGCGTTCTCCCACTTTGCAAACCATTTTGTTTTCTCAGTACAGTATTGAGTAAATGAGAAATATTCACTTCAATGACTGATTCGAAAACAAAAGCTTGCCTGTG
Source organism: Amblyomma maculatum (assembly GCA_023969395.1). Taxonomy (NCBI): domain Eukaryota; kingdom Metazoa; phylum Arthropoda; class Arachnida; order Ixodida; family Ixodidae; genus Amblyomma; species Amblyomma maculatum. The sequence continues at coordinate 35,507 of JAJIZL010041824.1, forward strand.
ATGTGCAATACTGCTAACAGCTGTTCTTTTCCAAGCACACCTGAAAAGTGTTTAAGCATTGACTCCTTTAGTGTGGATACCCGGTGCACACAGGATGTCCCAAGTAAATATCACCAAGGTTTACGACATACAGTGCATGCGAGCCTCGTGAAGCCTAAGGAGAGCTGTTGCTAGTCGACTTATCTAGTCTGCAGTATTCTATCGTTCGCTTACATCAAATACCATTGAAGAGAAAGTTTCAAACTTTTTATCTGTTGGCTCTCGAAGAAACTGCCAAAGCAGAAGTTGTAGACCGGCTCGACAAACGGCTGGCTACGTTGTTTCCATCAAGCTACGATTTACGTGCACTGTTTACTCCCCTTTGAAAAAAATCTACTAAATACGAAAAAAAAGGATACGATGGGAAGATGAAATAATGCACCAAAACAAAAACTGTCAAGAGTTTGGTGGGAATAATCCATGATTGGCTACGCAAGCATTCAGCAAGCTTGCAGATGGTCGAAGAATTCTCTTTGGACACTTCCTGTCTCCAAAAATATCAAAGCACCAGAATATGGTCTCCCCGGAAGGGCCACTTGGTGCTCTACGCGCTAGTATTAAGTTTACAGTAAACTTGCTGTCCTTTTATTACAAAAATCACGAACATGATAAAGGGACTTCACCAGCTTTCCTTCAGCATGCAAGGCGAAATAAAGCAAGAACGTTGAGAAAGACCAGTAACAACAAACAGAAGAATAGTGAAAATATTATTGCATTATTTAAATATTACTAAATGTAATAATATATTTCCTATGCTTTTGTTCATTTATTAGCTCGATGTCCTTCTCGAATGTTTGCTTTTCTTTGTTCTAGTGCAGTTACCTGTGTACTTTTAGTTTGTATATTTAGGTATTTCTGGAGTTATTGTACCTTATCAATGGCTCTAATTTTTGGCTCACTTTTTCACTGTTTATTATCTTATATGTTTCGCAGTCATTGCTAATTACTAATTAGATGTCGCACTGCTGTACGCAATGTGTTGTATTTCGATTTCCAGGATCTAGTCAAGCTGCACAAGCTGCTTTTATAAAAAAAAACACCCCGAAATTTCTGGTAAATAAATTGAGTTTTATAACTAGTCTCACATGTTGCTTAGAGCATGGCTACAATCCAAACCTGTGGCAGTGAGTCGTCTATTTCAACATGAATGGATGCGTTGTGCCGCACAATGAAAGCAGCAATTATATTTAAGATAACATTGACCGTGTGTCCGATATCATCAAAGAGGCAAAATTCAGAAGTCTGATGCCATGACAAGGGCTCAGAATGAAAGGGAGCGATGACATGCGATGGGAGCGATGCACCAAGGATGCACAAGATAAACCCTGTTACCTGGAAAGTAATCAAATCTTTTTTAGCCTGTGAGAAGTAGAATGAAAAGAAAACAATTTAGCCAGTGTTTCGGACTCGCTGGCATGAGGCTCTGCCTGTACTCATTATGAAATATCTTGGCTTATTGAAAGCATATAACGGCTCCAGGAAGATGTCTCTTGGGCAGTTGAGCCGTCGGTGAGTATGTGGGCGAGCTGCATAAGTTCCTCGGATAAAGGTAAGCTGAAACGTTTTTCTCAAAAAATGAGTTATGTGCGGCATTTGGTCTGGTGGTTCGCCCTGATGGTCTGATGGTCTGATGGCTCAACCTGCATGTGCTGTGCTCCGTGTCCCTTCATTCCTTTTCTCTGGAACGCAAGTTCAATAGGTGTGCCTCCGGGGTTATCTACCAGATACCTGTATCTTGCGGCCGGTATACATTGGCCAAAGAGGCCGGTGCTTCAATGAGCGGGCCCTTGAACACAATATGTCTATACGCACCGGCACAGGTAGCAATTTACCTGTGCATTGCAAACGCTGCGAATGTCACCTCTGTCTGGATAGAACCACCTTCCTCGGTAGGGCAAGAGACAAGACTGAAAGGGAAGTTATCGAGGTCTTCCTAATCGCCAAAAAAAGTGACGACTGCGCCAGTTCGCCGTCAGTATTGCTATCTAGACAGGAGATAGAGTATCTGGAAGGGCATGTTCAGGTTTCACAGTCGCTTTGATTCTGCCATAATGTGCTGTTGTAACTGTCGAGCGTTTTTCGCGATAGTGTATTTGTTTTGTTGAGAGGCTATATAAGCAAGCTATTTCCTGAACAAAACTAGTTGGAAGTCGGCACCTTGTTTGTGCCTGTGTGTTTCTTCCGGCCCGTCTTTTTCGCGCAGTTTTACTCGTTCAATTAGTATGAACCAACTAGCCCTTCAGAGTGTACTACTTGATCTGGACCTGGCCTGGCAACGCGAGCCTCCGGGCTCGCTTCACATCTGCTCCCCACATTCAGGCGCACGAAGACTGGACAACCCCCAATACCGACACCAAGCGAAAGCTTAGTGCCCTGCTAAACCATGTCGGAGTCTAGTGCCCTCAACATCACCTAACGCAACCGCTTCCCCTCTAGGCTTCAAGGCATCCTAATGAATAAATATTTATGAATGAAAAAATGAATGAATGAATAATATTAAAGAGAACTATGGGAGATTGTTCCTTACTATCATGGCAAGACCTAACGATACTTTGAAGAGAGATTATTGGAGCCTTAGGAGAGGGGAGCGGGTTGACTTCGGGAATGATAGTAAGTGAGTGTGCTATCGGTAGCTCTCAGCAGGGAAGGAGATGTCAGTGCCCATTCTGGATAACAGCAGAAGATGGGATTGCGGTTGTTGTTTTTCTCTTCTTAATTTATCACATACCCACACAGGTTTATCGGTTTTCCCTGGTAAATTTTTTCTTGGTTTTATTTCTCTTCGAAATTTTATTTTCATTTTTCTTTTCCCTCTTATTTGTCTGGGGTTTCTTCTTGGGGTACTCTTTTATCTGTAACAATAGAACTTTTCTTTCTCGCCTTGTTTTGTTTTTTCTATCTCTAATGATGCGTTAGCTGTTTTTTGACAAACATTTTTTGCATTTTGCGATGTTGCTTATTGTCACCCGTTAATAATTAGGGGGATTATTAACGAAGCGCCCTTAGCGGTGCGCACACTCCCAGACACTCTTAGAGTGAGTGGGGGTAGCTGTTCCTGGTCGCAAAGGAAATGCCCTCGACCTGCGTGGGAAGCTCAGCCGGAATTCAACTACCTTGTAATGACAGAAGGGGGTGGCCGTTTAGTTCCCAGCGGTCGCCGGTTCAAGCCAGATTAAGGTTCGCAGTCAGAAGTAACAAACAAAACAAACTTTATACACAGCAAGAGACGATACAGAGGAATACACAAACACTAGAATTGCACAGACGAGAGGTTCACAGAATAACAGACGCTAAGCATGCAACTACAGAGGTATCCAATAACTTAGAGGCTTTACAACACAGATGAAACACGAGAGAGTTACATTTATTTATTTATTTATTTATTTATTTATTTATTTATTTATTTATTTATTTATTTATTTATTTATTTATTTATTTATTTATACAAATACCTCACAGGTTCCAAACGTGGAACATTGTGTGAGGGGGAGGGGTTACAGTGTATCAAAAGAAACAAAGGTACATAGTTTAAAATACAAAAGTTAACAGTAATACAGGACTGCAACTGCAAATAAGTATTAGAGCATGCATGGGAAGTAATAAACCGAGGATTATGACATTATACAATAGTTAGCGGCATTGGACGAAATCAACCTGCACACAGTGAACGCAATATAAAAAAAATTATTCTGACTGCAAAAAGGTACTCAGTTCGTTTTTGAATTTTAGTGGGTCAGATATGTTAGCGATGCGTTCGGGAAGACCATTCCAACCCTTTCTAGCCCGTGGCAAGGCAGAGAAGTTAAATGTATGTGTTCGGCCGAATAGTGGTTGAAAACTTATATTATTCAGGCGGTGGGAGGTGCGAGTCGGTCTAGTGAGTGGCACTGTTGATACATGGTGACTGTAGATTAGTTTGTGTAGCAAGCATATAAGCGGGATATCCCGACGTGATTGTAAACTTGTGAGTGATAAGGACAACTTGATGTTAGTCACGCTGGTATGGCGGCTGTAATCATGGCAAATAAAACGTGCTGCACGGTTTTGAATACCTTCTAGAGATTTGATTATATACTCTTAATGTGGTGACCAGATGGCTGATGCATATTCTAGTTGAGGACGAACGAAAGTTAGAAATGCGAGCTTACGAGTAGAAATAGGTGCGATATGTAGATTTCGCTTTAGATAAACAAACACCAAATTGTTCACCGGGCACTGTTGCAGTCCGACGTCTCAAGAGTCACGATATGGCCGCCAAACAAGACGAGCACCGCTAACTTGCAGGTCCGTGGGCTTGCCAGCAGCGGGTGATCCCCCGGAGTCCAGCCGATGCACTGGACAACACGCCGCTACCACTGACTGACTGACCGACCGACCGACCGACCGACCGACCGACCGACCGACCGACCGACTGACTGACTGACTGACTGCCTGACTGACTGACTGCACAAGCGGAGCGGTCTCTTTAAATAGGGCGCGCCGCGTCTGTCTGTTAACCCGCGCCGAAGCTAGCGCGCACACACACTTAGTTTCGCTGGTTAGAGCGCTCCCTTGTCCTCCCGTCGAGCCGCGCGTCGTCGTTGGCAAGGTCCCAAGAAGGTTCTGGATTTTTCTGGCATATTCCAGCTTTACGAGTTCGCCTGATCGCCGGGTGATGGGAAAGGGAGCGGCGGCGACGCGTACAAAGCTACGCGCTCTCTCGCGCGAGGAAGAAGGCTTTTCTCGAGACTTCCATGGGACGCCGCGCGGGCCTCGCGCCGTGCCGGCTTAATAAAAATGTGCGCCGATTTCGTGACACTTATGTATGTAATTTGAATGTTGCCTGCTGCATGTCAAGCCACAAATGCTGGCTTCTTTCCATTGATCCCCAAAAATTGTATCTGGGAAAATAATATTGAAAGAAAAACCGCCACTTGTGTGCACTTCGCCACTGTGGACGTCTTTTTTTGTGTTCTGTGTTACGTATGTGACAACCTATGCAGCGGCAACAGTTCAGAGAATCTCTTCGTGTGATACAGTGTACTGACCAGGTGGTCACCATTTTGCAGACTTCCTCTTGAAGCATACAGGTGAACGAAGAGGTTTCGAATGTGAATAAATCAATGATGGATTGCTCAGGTACTATCACGTGCCGGAATTTGGTGACAGGAACGGCAACCTGTAAACAAACAGCACCAGATCTATTTAGATCGCTTTCCCCACATATTTACTGGGATACGTTTTCGTTCTGCAACCATTCTCAGGTCACTTATGCGTTAGCGATGCTGTAATGAGGGTAATAAAATATCCTCTGCATCATTACCCAGTCGAAAAAAACTACAGAACTGTGTCAAAAATACGACAAAACATCCTGTAGTTCTGTCGTAACCATCATATATTTCTGTAGTTCTGTAGTACTTTTCTGTAGTTCTGTACTTTTTCTGTAATATATTTCTGTTGTCTGTAGTTCTGTAGCACTTTTCTGTTGTAACTACAGAAATTTCTGATATTACTACAAAGTGTTCTGTTGTCACAACAGGTATCCCGTCAAAACCGCACAGAAATCCTGTCGTAACATCAGAAAATTTCTCTCGTTGTTTTCAACTGGGTACGTTCTTGCAATTGCTATATATTTAAAGTGCATTTTCCTACATTTATAAAAGCGCCAAAACTAAAGAATCGTCAAAGGCTCGAGCACGCTCAGATTTCATTTCTCATTTTTGCGTCTGCGTAAAATTAATTATATAAATACGACGTTTGTGGAAGTTCTTGGTGATCATTCGCTGCCTGTTGCAGTGAGGTTCCTTGCACAGTCACCGCACTGTATTACTTATCAGGTTGTTGCACTCACAAACCGCCGAAACAGAGAATTGGAAAGCATCGCGCTGCTCTATGAAGTGTTCCTTCACATGGAGCTAAAACAAACGAGCTAGCAGACTGCCAATGCGACTCGTTGCAACAACCGCGCGCATCAATTATTTCTTCATGAGAGCAAAGCTTTTGGAAAGGGAGGAAAACTAGTGCTGTCGTGCAACTGCAAATTTGCGTTTTCAATATTAATTTCCTGAAAGCTTCCGCATCTGAAAGAGCCGTATGACGCGCATTTCAGTGCCTTTTGTAACTAGGACAGGTTATCTCAGCTTAATTCCCCAGGCGAAGTAAAATATACCAAACAGCGGTGAGCTAAACCCGCCTAACTTAATGCCAAAATTTCCCATGTTCTCATTGGCATAGGTCGGCTGCTACGCGTTTGTCCCACTCATTGGCGCCCAAATGTTGTCATTTAGGCCAATTACGACTCATCGTCTACTCGTGAAAACTCATTTTGACATCACAGCGAGATGTTTGTGTTAGATGTATTTCCCGCTACACAAATAAATCGAGCCAATCAAATTTCAGGTAAGGCGGCACTTGACAGTAGGCAGCTCATTTCTCCTTATTAGGAATTCAATGAGAGGTGCTTTCCTATGCACCATCTATATTCATTTTCTCGTTACAGATATTGTAGTGTGGTAACTTTCATCTTCATAGCCACTGCCATGCGCCGCGTGCTGGCGCGCTCGAGGACGAAGAAGTTGGTCGCTGCCTTGTTGGTTCACCACGCCTGACGCTCCGCTGCGAGTTCCTCCTTACTGGCTATATCCATCTGAATAAACACAAACCTACAATATTTATATTGAACATCCAGGAATCCTTTTTAAACTTCATTTTTACGTCAAAACAAAAAGGTGCTTCGACAGCTACCATTTCATGCAATAAATTTGAAACATGTGACTAGCACGTGGCTATCTTTTAACCAACCATACGAGCAATATTGCTCCGAACAACGGCTATGCGTATCTGGAATAGGACCCGTTTAGAGAAGGAGGTCATAGCGCCGTAAAAAGGGCGGGAGACCGGAGTGCTACCGTTTGGCTTTGAGCGAACTTCAGCCGCGGCCGCGGTGGCTCAATTAGCTTGGCTTTGAGGGCGCTGTATCGAAACGCTAAACTTTATACACCACAAACTCCATAAATCTGGTCTCTTTTCAGTGACGCGTAGTCTTTATATTTGCGAACATAAAATGTTTAAACTAGACTTCTTTTGCAGCTATAAATCTTGCGACCGTCTATAACTTGTTTGAAAGAAATAAGAAGCGTATATGCGTTGTTTATCCTCAACGTTAACCCCAACTAATGTACATGAGAAAATAAGAGATGGCAGGGTAAAGCGAGGCGAAAGGAGGCAATCATAAAACTGTCTAGAAAAGAACTAATTATTACAAAGAGTAGAAAACCGCTCACGTCTTTCCTGACCTGGAAAAGTACGATTAGAGCCAACGACTAAATTGCGCTTTAATCGCCTCTGCCATCGAGCCTGGTGTTTCAAGGCTTGCAAAAAGTCCAAATCACGTCCTTACGCTTACAAATCTGATCAAATGGACTAAAACCACTGGCCGAAAGCTAATTTATTGGGGGCTCAATTGAACATACCACGCATAGGGTGGCTGAAAGCACGACAGCTCATTAACCGCTACTGAGGTTGGCGAGATAAAAGACAGAGTGTGGATTATGACATGAGCTCCTGTTTTTTCCGTCCTGTAAATATATTAGATCGAGGCCCTTTCCGAGCAGGTCGCAAGGATGAACGTATATAAAACTTGGTCATTAGTTTCAGCAAAACTCCTGCACATATGACTGGAGCATCAATGCTGCTTTCACAAGTACGCAGAATGCAGAAAAACAAGCCGAAATAAGATAGATGGATGTAATATTGAAAGGAATGGCGAAAGGTTGGCCGCAAATATTAAAATCTGGTCTGCTACTCAGCGCTGGGGAAGGGAAAGGGGAGAAGAAAGAACATCATGATTGGTGACGATGTGGGAGAAGGCATATGAAATATACGTAGCTTGTCTCACAAGCGCGAATCAAGTTCGCTGGCGCACAAAAAACGGCGAAGAGCAGGCACTGCCTGGACACCCTTTCCTTGGTCCTGCCGAGCACTCAGCAGCAGTCCCTCCGACAGAGGCCTCTTGTCCAAACGCTTCAATGAAGCGGCTAGCACATTTCGTTCACACGCATACAGTGGGCACATCAATATTACATGGTCCACAGTCTCGGGGATGCCACAAGTTGAATATTCCGGGGAGTCTATCAGCCCAAATAAATGTAAGTACCTGTTCGTAAAATGCACGTTTAAACGAAGTTTATTTACCAAACATGCATGATGGCGCGGAATATCACGCTGAACATGGAATTTCAATGTTACATCGAGCCTTTTTAGACGACTGTGTCAGGCTTCCGGCTGGGCCCATTAAACTCTGGCGCACATCTGGTCAGCATGTCCTAATTATATTCACATATACAGCGACGGATCTTTGTCAGCACATGCATTCGCTGCAGCGGTGCTCATACAAGCTCAGAAAACGACTCTACATTTCCTTTTGGGGCATACTTCTACATCAACCGCTGCTGAACTTGTAGCCATTCGGGAATCTATTCACTACTTATGCGGGGAACCACCTCAAAAATGGTGTATATTCACGGACTGAAAGACTGCATTGCAAATATTGAAAAACTTCTCATTCCACACTGCCTACCAGTCACTGGCACTAAATATTATGGACCACCTCACATCTGACCAACTGCAAGGCTACAGGATAATGTTTCAATGGATTCCTGCCCACTGCGGGTTCCACGGAAGTGAGCAGGCGCATGTGGAAGCGAAAAGCGCACTCAGCAATGGCCTCCAAACAGCTGTGCCTTTTTCAAGAGCGGATGCGACCTGCCTTCTTACGAGTTGTATGAATAATGCTACAGCCGAATTCAGAAATTAACAAAGGCTCTGCCAAAAATAATTCGCTCTGTTTTCTGGTTTTTCCTCGCCTTTTTGAACTAAATTCCGCTAATAAGAGAGCCTGTTAGGCGTTACTGGCACCGACATGAAATCAGAAGCAATTTGTGGTATTTAAACGTTCTATGTAGCATTTTGTTTTCAGGGCTTATCACGAATTGTGGCCTAAGTTGCGTCCCTTTAAATGCACAAGGCTACAGCACCAGCGATGATCATCATGAGTAGATCATTATTGCAGCAAGTGTATAGAATAAATAAGAAAAAAAATTAAAAAGCTCAATTCCGCAAACATATTTTGATTATAACCAGGTTCAAGTTTTCTAGTTAATTTTATGCGTGAACAAATCAGCATGTGTGACGTAACAGTTCGTGGTTGCGCATGCTGAAGGTTTGGTTCAAAAAATCAACATTATACCATCATCGGAACTTTGATTGGAAGCGGGGTAAGGATTGTGTATTTGAAGAAATCTGAAGCGTTCTGAATCATTCGTAGAGGTTATTCGAAACCAGTGTACAACGCGTCATAAGTATTAAAGCGCGGATCTTATCTATCCGCTCGGTTTTTCAGCCACGTAGCCATCGGTACAGTTGATGGCAGACCGTCACGAGTATGTCAGGACGCAAAGAGAATATCTCATTAGAAGAGGAAAAAGAGCGGCGAGCTCTGAGAGGTTCGGTAGTGGCGCTTCTTTCTCTCCTTCAGAAATTTCCTTTCACTCAGTAAGAAAACAAACGAGACAGGTTGAAGTTGTTGCTGACTATATATTTAATCCCATATCTAGTGGCATAACTCCCCGACTACTCGATTCATGTGTGTTCAATCCCCCTCGTGGGTATGTGCCATTATCGGAGGGTACAATAACAACAACATGTGGAATTACCCTCACGGGTCTGCCGGTAATTCCTCCACCATAGCGCCACTTAAAGAATAATTAATATTCGCACGTCGGCCAAGCATACTCACACGTAATCGATAATAGTCACTACTTTTTTCACCATCTGGATTCCAGATCCGAATCACGCAGGAAAGTTCAAAGAAGCCGTGCAACGTCCTTTCTACAAGCCCAGTTTCCGCATGGTTTGACAATGTCCTGAAATAAACTGCGGGGGACTCCTGTTTTCTTGAAGGAATCGAACAACACACGCCTTTTCGCGCTGTACCCTGGAGACTATATTCCGTACACACCACATGGGAAGCACACCAGAGAGATTGTCAGACCCGTGTTATACATCCACACAGGTTACGAGCAGAGCCCGTGCAAATGCGATATAGGAAATTGACTTTGTGATCTTTTTAGTACTTTGGTCACGCAAGGCTTGTAGAGGGAACTTGTAAAGGAATTTAATTGTCTCTGGAATGTTTCTCTTAAAAGCATGTGATGTCTCGATGAACTCTACTTTATGGGTGTACCGAGAGAGCTTTATGGGCTAGGCTGTCCGTCATGTCGTTGCCTATGACACATATATGCGAAGATACTCATTAGGAATTTATTGAAGAGTCTCTGGTCTGCAGAGTATTCACCAAGCGCGGACAGCTAATAGAAAAGAAAAAGAAGAAGAAAGTTTGTGTATTCATAAAACCAGGTATTGCATGCATAATACAGAAGGAGGGCCCACAGCTCAAGGCTGTATCTGGACCTGCTATGGATGGATGTATAAACTTATGAACAATATTATTGGTTTAACAAACGCAGTCAAAACGAGGCAACACCGCGAACACAATATGGTAAAAGAAAAGAAGAAAGAATGCAATACAAGTTCAGAAAGTTCTTGCGCGGCCGGTATTGTGAAAAAAAAAGTACTTGAAAGTTATATACAATCTTATAGATCTTGCCAACAGACATATGCAAACAATCATGAATTGAATGTGAACAAAGCGGTATACCAAGTGAATAACTTGTTTGAAAGTTGTGTTACACTATTGCGATAATACGGATAACAGTTGTTTAAAACCGGACAGAGACGGGGATTGCTTGAGATGAATAGGGAGGTTATTCCAAATTTGTACAGAAGCAAAACGAGTCGTGTGCTTGCCGTAGTTTGTTCGAACGGTTGGTAATAGAAAATTCTTGTCCTTAGCGAATCTTGTTTGATTATTATTAGTGAGGGCCTCCCTGTTCATTACATTTGAGGGTATGGTGCTGTGCACAACTTTATAAAGAAGGATTGCGAGACTAGGGGTAATCAGTGACGCGATTGGTAAAATATTGTGGTCATGAAAAAGTGATAGCGCATCGCTTCGGTATCAACTGTAGGTTATTATACCTATGGCCTGATTTTGAAATGCTGCAGTTCATATATATGTGATGGGTAAGGGGTTTCCCATGAAGTGATGCAGTAATTAAAGTGACTATGAATGAATGCGTAGTAAAGAGCTATTAAAGTGTCACGATTGAAAAAGGGACGCGCTTTTAGTAATGCTGTGATACCAAAACCATATTTTTGTTTCAAGTTAGAAATAGGCTTACTGTATTTAAGGTTAGCGTCCAGAGTAAAGCTAAGAAATGTGCAACGTTCTGAAAGTTTAATGCAATGGCAATTAAAAGTAATTAAGTAATGGGATGTGTACGGGAGCTTTGAGATTGGAGCAGAATACCACGAATGTTCTTTTAGAAGGGTTGATCTGCAAACAGTTACGATGACATCAGTGTAAAATACTATTGAGATCAGCAGTCAGCATAGATGTTAATGAGTAGATTGATTTATCAGTAGCTAATATAGTAGTATCATTAACATTTAGCAAGACAACTAGGTAGATCATTATTATATATTAAAAAGAGCAGAGGGCCGAGAATAGAACCTTGTGGTACACCTGTATTAATTGTATTTAATTTAGAGAGCCTGTTAGAAATCTACACGGCTTCTTCTCTGTCTAATAACAAACATTTAATGAGATTAAGAGGCAGCCCTACTACACCTACAGCTTCTAGTTTAGTTAGTAATATAGAGTGGATGATAGCATCGAAAGCCTTGGTAAAGTCAACAAATACTGCCCGGCAAAGCATCCCTTATCAATGGCAAATTTAATTTTGTCAGTGAAAGCAACCAATGCTACGTTAGTTGAATATCCTGAGGGGAACCCAAATTGATGAGATGAAAGTATATTAAACTTTGAGAGGTAACTAGTTAGGCGCTGTGCTGTGCACCTTTATATTACCTTTCTAAAAAATGGTAAAATGGCAATGGCGCGGTAAATCGAGATACATGACGGTCACCCTTCTTAAAAACAGGAATAATCTTTCCTTTCTTTAGCTGAGGAGGAAATTGTCTCATTTCAAAGATGAGGTTATTAATATAAGAGAAAGGGTCGGCAATAATATGAGCGATCCATTTAATATTAGTGGGGTGACGGCGGTCAAGCCCTGCACTTGTTGTTTTTCGATTTAAAATGCACGTTTGCATTTCCTGTGCGTTGAAAGGTTTTAAGAAAAATGATTCTGGACAACATTGGAAAGGTGAAAGACGAGCATCAACTGGCAACGAGATATGATTGCAGTAGAAATCGTTGAATAAGTTTGCAAGTTTGGGTGGGCTTGGTGGCTGTACCAAGATGCAGGCCACTAATCCGCTTCTG